>OOFE01049914.1:20550-51088 GCA_900323365.1 Monocentris japonica
GAGAGGAAGAGAGAGAGAGACCACCTCAGTGTGCCAGTGACTGCTTCTGATTCAACTTAACTGGAGGAGCGAGACGAGCAGGAATACCGCCTGACACACAAACACACTCACTCACTCTCTCGCTCACTCTCTCACACACACACATACACAAACAAACACACGCACAATCTTACACAATAACACCAATAACACCTCTCCTCTGCCTCGCTCTCTCCTCCTCTTCAATTCATTTTCTTTTCCCCCACGCCCCTTTCTCTTCAACCTCTATGTCTCGACTTTTATTCTTTCACTTTCTCGGTTATATGAAGTTTATTAAATCCTTTGTCTGCCATATTTTGACAAGTAGCACTGCTGACTATGCCTGTTAGACGATTATTTGTGTGTTTACTTAAGCATTGCAGTTTTAATCAACTAAATAAGTACACACACACACACACACACACACTCACACACTTTACATTTCTCAAACCACTACCCCTATCCACCCGTCTCTTTTTTCTGTCTCTACCTCCACTCGTGATCTCACCCGTGACAATTCCCTGTCCCTTGTTCTCCTCTCCACAGCATGAAAGGCCTGGCCAGGCTCTGATTCTGATTGGACCTGTCCACACACTGTATTAATAGCTGCCACAGGCTTGCCCTTGGCTTGGATCATGGTGTATCAGGGGCCAGGAGAGAGGAAATTGGTGGGGTGGAGCCATGGAGTTGGGTTACTGCTGTTCCTTCAGTCCTGCTGGGCTTCCTAACAACATTTGACTTTTCCATTGCGATTCAGCTGTCACTCATTTGTCAGTCCTGTTTAAGAGGAGGATGTATTGTTGTTGGAGCTTGTGCATGTGTATGTATGTGTGTGTGTGTGTACGTGCATGGGTGAGTGTGTGCACGTGTGCGTGCGTGCATTCATGCGTATGTGTCAGATATGTTGACAAGTCCCCACGGTCAAGCTGTACTTGCGTGATTGAGACATTTTCTTAATGTGTCGGTGTAATGTATGGGTGATGGGAAACTAAAAGCAAAATGAGAGAAACTGGGAACATTAAAAACTGGCCTAACACTAAAGAATTTTATCATTGCAAATTTCGGTCTTTGGATTCCAGCTGTTATAAGAAGGCATTTCTATTATTAGCAACAGCAAACACCCATCAGACACAGCTTGGTTCTAAAGTCATTTGTCTCTCACTAGTCTTTTCTTTGTCAAGGTCTTGACAGGTGCCGAAAAGTGGGCCACATCCTCACCTCCCATTGCAGTCCAATTCCACTATTGCAGCTGTCATGGAGATGGATAATGACGGATGAGGCAGCGTGGCTGTCATCCCCTAAATCCCCTCAGTTTCAGTGTCTGCAGTGTTCACAGTGAAGAAACCCATCGCCTGAGCTCTGACACCCAAAGACAAACGAGGAAAGAAAGGAAAAACAAACACTTTGGGGTAAGTGGAGGTCCTGTTGGGTGGCTTTTGCTCAGTCAGGTGTGACCCAATCATTTAGAATGATCACATTTACAAAGCCTTCTTCTCAGGCTGACAGCACCCAAGGGTCATGCAGGGCTGTGAGGTACAAAGCTTCAATACTTTGTAGATCCAAAACTTGTCCTTGAAATTATATGACATGCACCAGAGCCCTATTCAGTCCTTGTACCTGTCGGGGAAGGTTGCAGAGAGGAGGACAGTACGTGAAGTTACCTCTGAAATACAGCAACAGAGACATTTACACCTCCAGGGGATTATAATCAGGCTCTATCATGTCTTCAATTACTGTGAATGATAAGGAGAACCTTATCTTTTTGGAGAGTTGTGTATCCAGTCACAGCAATGAGTATCTGTATGGTATCAAGTAGTCAACAGTTATCTATAACTAACCTATAAGACGTCTCAGGAAGTGAAGAGACGGAAATATGTATCAAGCTCTGAATCTCCAACCGCATTTTCCACAAAACAAATAATTCTCAGTAGGGGCAGGATGTTGTTGCAACACCCCAACGTTGATTTACAGTCTTCAAGAACAAGCAGAAACAGATGGTGATGATTTAAAATTAAGATTCGGGGAGAAAACATTAGCTGGGAAATGAAATTCCCTGTGCGACTACCTTTTTAGACATCAAAACAAAATTAATGGATGGTGTTTATTTGACGTTATGGTTGGTACGGTCACAAAATAAAATTCCATGTCCTAGAGATAAACTCTAAAAAGTACTCTTTGGAGGCTCATAAAACTGAAAACAACTGAGAATCCCAAGATCAATCATAATTCATATTTTGCAACATTTTGGAATCTGACGCAACCATAATAAAAGCACCAAGGAATAAGATCATTTTTCAGCTTACAACTCTGTGGTAATAAATCATTATTTGGTCAACAAGGTCATAAAGAGGATGAGGCTTCATCTCACAATTCTCATTCCCTGGAGGTGTGATAGTGGATGAAGCTCTTGCTAATCAAATCACTCTAACAAGATTAGCTGTGTTAGCACTTAAGCTGTGGTAGAATGAATTGGTGACTGGGGTAATTACTAGTAGCACCACTGTGGGGAAAGATGGACCTTTTAGACCAGAACAATATGAGCACTAAAATGCCAAACTGTCGCACGGCCACCTGCTGAAGAAAGACAATACTCTGTTAGGTTTGATGACTGAGCACTTACTGTAAACTGCTGGCCACTGTCTGACCTGATGAAAGGTAGCTCAGCCTCTTCTACCTGTCAAAATATAATTTTCATACAGCACCATAGGTGGTGTCATTTCAAATTTAGACAGCTTTTTGCTTCCACAGGTTGATTCATTCATTAAAAAGGTGAGCAGGTAATGAAGACCACACTGTAGATGACATATTGTTTTGTGAGCAGATAAAGCTAATGATATAATATACTGTTCAGTATACTGCTTAGTTGGCTGAAGCACATACCATAGAGCCACTGCATCCTAGGTTTGAATGTGGCCTGGGACCCTGGTCACATGTCATCTCTGTCTTTCCTGCCTCTGTACACTAGCCAGTGGAGCATAAATGCAATAAAAGATCATCTTTAAAAAAGGTATTGTTTTTCATGGTGTTTTTGCTCCTTAGATTACACAGCATAGTTAAAGGAAGATGGGAAGAATGTGGCAGGTGAGTGAGTTGGACTTATATCATGCAAACTCTTGCAAACCAAGTGACTGAGACACCAGGACGCCTTTCCACGTTTCATTTTGTCCAATGGGCACACAATGCTCCCATGCTTTGTATAGACATACCTTCAACAAACACCCATCTGTACAGAACTAATTTCCCTGGCTCTTGACAGTCTTAACTGTCCACCAGTACATATATCACCGTTTGATGGCCCACAAGGGACCTGTCCAGTGTGACTTTAACAAGGCTTTTATTTTCTCTGTGTGCTGTGTAGGTGTCAAGGACAGCTCTAGCACCATCCCTCTGGTGCAGTCAAGGCTCTGAAAACATTTACTACATCTCTCACACTGAATGGACCTGCCTTGTTAGCTTAGCTGTTGTTGCTCGAGCCTGACTCAAACATTGTGTTTGTGTGAGAGAGAGACAGTGAGAGAGACAGTGAGAGAGACAGCGAGGGAGACAGCGAGGGAGAATTTTGTCACATAAACAATTATGTTGTTACAGTGGATAACTGTGAGTGTAATGGACTGTAATTATGTTGGGGGAAAAAATTATTTGGGAGTCAAGAATATTAGTACAAACCTGTAAACGTACTGGTTTTGGATTGACCTTTATTCCTGCTTAGCATCATGGAAATTGTTGACCCTGAGGTTGACCCTGAAGTTGTAAAATCATGTAACCAACACACTCCTCTCCATCGGAGGCAATGACCAGATATGTCAAAGACAACAAATCTATTGCACAAACAGGAAGCGTCCAAGAGATTGGGGAAAAGTGATGGGAAGGCCTGTAACCGGCCACTGAGAGTCACATTGTTTAGCCGTGGGTTCCCCAAGGTTGCCTTTCCGTCCACACACAGGGAGGGATGGGAAAATAGTGAGGGAGGCTTGCTATTTCTCCTTTAGGGTATCCTCTCCCATGAATATTTTTAGGCATTATATTTGATCTTTGAAAAAACAAAGTTCACAGAGGTTTAAACTTCCTGGCCACATGGCCTTGTGAGGTTTATCTATAGGATTACATCTGAATTCAATAAAACAGTAAGCTGTCGTGCAGACATATTTGGCTGACTTACTCAAGGTGCTTTCTTTCAGCGAATGAGCATTAAGGACTAAGATAATGGAGGAAGAGGTAATGTTGCCTTCAAGCAAGGATGTGAGTAATTTGCTCTCAAGGTTTGATTCGTATTATTAAATCTATTTGTCATTACATTCAGACATCTCAGACACAAAGTGTAAGGAAGTAAACAAATAAATATGCCTCTGTTGACAATTAGGTATCCTTTCATTCCAATTTCCTTTCATTTAAGCAGTTCACTCTATCGAGGTGAGAGCGTCCTATGTCAGTATTGGTGCGTTTAGTCCCATTCTCATTCCCATTCTTATATTTTCATTCACATTCTATCCAATCAAATGTTTGTGATTGGATGCAAATTGAATGTGAATAGATGTGTGTGTGTGTGTGTGTGTGTGTCCATGTGAGGATATAGGCTCATGGTAGGCTCTCTCTTGCTATCACTTAATATGTTTGTACACATGCAGTAGAATTTGGCTAGTGTGTATGTGGGTGTGAGTGTGTGTGTGTGTGCGTGTGTGTGCGTGTGTGTGCGTAAGACAGAGAATTTGCGTGGACACACTGGCGTATGCAAGGTCTGGAACCTGTTCTTATCCCCAGCCAGACTTTCCTTATGTAAACAGCATGTGAAGAGCACTGAGTTTTCTTTCTCACCCATCACCCTCTCACTTTTAAAGCGCAACCAAGCTCTCAATGAGCATTGACCAGGCAGGGAAACATTATGTGCAGTTGTGGAGTAAATACAATCCCAATTACATGAACAAATAAAAAAATCAACTTCTATCCAATAGCTTCTAGCCACTCAACTACTCTTTCAAGATGCATCTGTTTATGAATATATCCAACAGGATCTCTATCTCAACTTGTACCCATTTGCCCCTTACCCCCTCTGGCCAACCCTTTACTCTCTGGTTCTGTTGGGGGTTTTGGGCTCAGCTGAGTCAACAGTTCTGGGGCCCTTCCAGACCATGTAAACACACCCATCCTCCGGGAAGAGGGTGGCTCGCGCCATGCTGGCGATGTTTTGTCATGTCCTCATCGCTCTAGTAACAAACACATCAGTCTTTGACAGATGTGTTTGGAGATGTTTTACTCTTTGAGACCCCTGTTGGATAACAAATAATCAGTCTTTCCTTTGTCAGAACAAGATTTGTAATTGGAACCAGATATTATAGATTTACAAACAAAACATAGTAAACTTTATTCCTGCCTCTGGACAATGATATGAAAACATTAACTATTTGGATAATTTAATCCACACTAAGACACATGATAGTCACACAATTAAGTATTAACTATTAATATTTAATAGTTAATACTTACTCCCTACAGGGAGGTCAGAGCACAGAGTCAGCTACAGAACAGCACCCTGGAGTTGGTATGGATTTGGTCACTTGCTCAAGGACACTTCAGAAGGGTGGATATTTGCCCCTACAGGTTGGTTGAAGGAAGTCTCTCTGCTACGTTAAGCTTTTTAACATTAACGCTAATGCTATTGCTAGCTAGCGCCATAGCAACAACTTGTTAACAAGTTGCTTTGTCAACCAAATGAACTGCAACTTACTAGCGTGAATATAACTATTATTATTATTATTATTACCTTGGACTGTGGACTTTAGTCTTGTTTGACACCCGTCATTTATTTGGACCGTCAGGTGGGAGATATCGAAGCCTTTGAAAAATTCCCATGTTTCCTAATCAGAATTACCACTAGGAGGTTGACGTGAACGTTTTTTCCGTTTTTTGTATTTACGCTATTTCTCATTTGACATGAATGCATCATCGGCTGTGGATTTTCTGTGTAGGTGGTGAGAGCGATAGTGGTGGCCTAGCTGTTGTTGTTAGTGGACAAATCAGAATCAGCTTTATTCGCCAAGTATGTGTACACATACAAGGAATTTGACTCCGGTTTTTCCATTGCTCTCATGTACTTACATAGAAATAGACATAAAGCAAAAATAAGGACAACGAAGCTGAACTAGCTAGACATAAGCATAAACATTTAACTGCTATGTACAGATGTAAAATATATATAAAAAACTATGAAAATGACAATAATGCAATGATGCAGAGTGCAAAGATGGAATAAATATGATTTTGTACAGGTTACTTTATATACATGAGGTAGCTAAGCTACAGCGTGCTAAGATTGTATTGACAATGATAATATCTTAAAAAACTGTTAGAAAAACAAATATAATGAAGAATAAATAGGTACAGTGGATGTTTGATGGTACAGGGTTATTGCACAGGGATTGTTTCTCACACTGTATGATTGATTTAAGTGTTCATCAGAGTGACGGCCTGTGGGAAGAAGCTGTTCTTGTGTCTGGTTGTTTTAGCGTACAGTGATCTGTAGCACCTACCAGAGGGGAGGAGTTAGAACAGGTTGTGTCCAGGGTGTGATGGGTCTGCAGTGATGTTTCCTGCCCGTTTCCTAACTCTGGAGATGTATAAGTCCTGAATGGAGGGCAGGTTGGCACTGATGATTTTCTCTGCAGTCCTGATTGTCCGTTGTAGTCTGTTCCTGTCCTGTTTGGTGGCCGATCCAAACCAGACAGCGATGGAAGTGCAGAGAACAGACTGGATGATTGCAGAGTAGAACTGGATCAGCAGCTCCAGCTCAAGAGCTTATAAAAAGGCAGAGTCCGGCCCTTCTGCAAAATGCACTTGTCTCTGCGCTGCATTGTAGACTATTGAAGCTACTGTTGGTGGAGAAATTGATGTCTCTTCCTCTTCTATAGTGGATTTCTCCCTGTGTGATTGTTAAACATTGTTTAACAACAAAATGGTGAGTCTAGAAAGAAGCCCTTGTTCTTGAGTCTGCGTGACACCAAAACCCTAAGTTTACCGTTGATGTTTGAGATTGTTCAAAGATTTTCTCCTATTAAACTCCATTGTAGCTGCACTGGCAATATTTCGACATGACGTCACATCGTCTACATTTGGCCAATGAATCACAGAAATATGAAAAATTTACCACCAAACAAAAAATAAATACATGGTACATTGCCAATAGCTGTTTTTAAACAGAGTTCAAATGCTTTAGGATGAATTTTTCCTTGAGAAATGTTTGAGAAACACTACCACTAGCAATACCACTGCTATAGGATGGAGGTTACAAGTCATCTTGTCCATGATCTCATTTTCTCATCTCATCTCAAATTATTACAATTAATTTGCCAATGATATATTGATTTGGGCCAAATTACCCAACTCAGTTAAATAAAATGGTCAATTGATCTGACTGGATCAGGGAAATTGAGTCATCATGGTATATGGCTCCCCAGAGTATGACATGAAAATCAGAATAAGACAATGAGCAGCATCTGAACCTCATTACAGTAACATCCAGTTATATACTCCTGGGTTTGTGTCAGTGGGTGAGGAACTTTGGAGGATAGTGAACAGGAAGCTGTGTGACTAGAGCAGACAAGTCAGAGAAGTGCTAAACACAAGAAGCCGTTTTATGGTTTTTGTATAAGTTGACCGTGACCTCAAAAGGGAAACATTAAGACTGTAATTTGATTGCACTACCCCGTCATTGGTCTTCCTGTGCGATAGACCGAGTAGAATTGCTGTTTTCCTGTAATTCTACCTCAGATCTCTGTGTTACCAGGGACATGACTCAGTAAATGCACACAATCAGTTCTGACAAGAACATAATGCTCTTTATAAGCCCTGCACTGCTCAATCGTTCAGTGCAAACAACAATTAAACAATAACCTGAAAACCTCTTAGTCAAGTTGCATTGTTCATGTTCCTGACGTCTACCCTCTTCGTCATCGGGTTCCCTCATGCCTCCTTCATACTCTGGGACGCTGAGTTCACTTGACCTGAACATGAGCAATAGGTCAAGAGCTACGTTCCAACCAACTTTCCTTTTCTCCATGCCCCTTTTTGTGCACTGGTCAGAAAATAGCTTAATAGGTGTGTTGTAGAGTACTGTACAGTAGTGTAGCTAATCCCTGGGATGACCAGTGTTAATTGCTGTGATGAAGAGGCAGCAGTGTGGCCTCCTGGTGTGTATTCCTACCGTTTGGAGCTCAACACTATGTTTCAGTTGCTCACGCTTTTGGCCTGGTTCTTGTAACTCTCCTGTGTCCTGATGTTGATCTGAACATTCCACAAGACATTCCCCGCCCATTCCCATCATTCCCTGCTGAGGTGACCTTGGACAGGGAGTTTGGCCCTATTTTCAAGGAGTGCCAGCTAGCGGATGGCACCAAGGTCTAGTAAACAGAATATAGTCTCTGGCAAGCAAGAGCTTATACTGCATGGTTTCTAGTTTATTTTCTCTTGCTTGGTTACTGAGTCAATGTAACGGGCCACACTCACTAATCAATATTTATCATTTTTGCTTAAACCACAAGATAGGGGAGTAAAATTCTGGACTTTGGTGATGGACCAAAAGAAAGCCCCCTGAGTGGCTGAGCATACTGAATTATTCCCTCTCTTTTCAATGAACAACTTAGTGGAAGCCATGGGAATGAAACCAGAGAATTCCCAAACTGGAGCTGAAGGGGCCAAATATGTTTGCAATGCCAACAGTAACTTTTTTTCTTTGCTAACAGAAGAATATGTCACAAGTATTTGTATTTTATAAGAAACAAAACTAATAAACACAAGTATCAAAAGTGAAAGAACCTCTTAAATAGTTAATCTAGCATTAACCTTGAACTAAAGGAGTGGATTTTCCGGTTACGCACTGCTATACTTGGATTGGCTGTTGGTTGTTCCTGTCATGGGACAATCACATTTTCTGTACAAACTGTTTTCCTTAGAGGTAACTTACAGCTGTAAGGTGTTAACATGATAGAGTTTAAAGGGATATTTGTTTTAAAATGCAGTGGAGTTGAAGTCCTCTAAAGTTGAAATACTTTAGTAAAATAGATTCACTTTATTTTCCCCTGATGATCAGAGAGGCATTCAGCTGCCCCATGGGTGCTCATATGGTGTGTTTATGAGGTCAGCTAACCCCCGCTGAGAGAGCTGGAGTGGATGGGAGGTGGAGTAGAGCTAGAGGAAATAACACAGCAGCAGGGGTATCCCATGCCAATTGACATGCAGCAAAGTGAGAAATATTTCCTAAAAAACTGATGCTAACCGATTTCCCCAAGACTGTGTGTGATGTCGCTTTTACCCTTGGGAAGAGAGAATGCTAATCAGCTAGCTAAGGTTTTTATCATATTGTCACAGTGAGGTTGTGCTACAGCTCCTTGATGCTGTAGGATACTCTACAGATGCCACAGAGTTCAGCCTTTCATGCTTTGCAGGTAATATGCAATGTGATGCAGTTTGACTCCCATTACTCTAAGTGTCATGTTTGACCCCCGTCCTGTTTGAAATATCTCTGCAAGTGAATGCCTTTGAATTTGTGTCACTTCATTTGCAAGGTGATCTCTGTGTTGTCCTTGGCATTATGTTGGGTATTTAACACGGTTACCACGACTTGACATTCAGGGTCAAGTTTCAGAATACTCCCACCCTGCGTCGGCATGAAGAGAGAGGAGGCGACTCATCACGAGGCAACTCCTAATGAAATCCCTTCCTGGGAGCTCTGTAAATATTTTCATCCTCTCCCTCTCGCCTGCTGGTAGACTCATTCCACTCACTTTCCTAATTAATCATCAAGGAGTGGAGAGAGGCTGGGACGGGAGGAGCTGGACAAGTGGACACACGAGTGTTGTTGGAGACTGTTCACACTAGCACCCCATGCAACCCAATAGTTCCCTCTACTCACACACACAAGTATGAGACAGGTAAAAATAGCCCTTCAGAAATGGCATCAAAATAAATGACAACGTACTGTTGTTAAGGAATATATTTCATAAATTCAAAATCCAGAAAATCCACTTTCGTGAAACAGATATCAGAGCTATCATAAACAAAAAATGATACAGTCTATATCCACTGCATCGTAGCGAATAGAAACGTTATTAGCCAAAGCAGGAGCATCAGAAGCTGCAGCCAAGTAATGTGCTATATGTCTTCCTGCCCATGCAGTGACTATTTGTGGAGGACATGCTGTTTTGACGTTCAAAATCTTGTTTTCTACTTGTTGATTTTTCCCAAAGTAGGATTTAGTTTTTAATGAATTGTCTCAACAGTCAATTATCACAGCACTAAGCTGGCGATGTAGCTCCACATGGCGCAATACATTTGTTTGTATTGCAAGATGCCGCTTTTTTTTCTTTTACAAAACACTGATAACTGGTAGAGTGTTGCAGAACTACAAAAATATTACAAAACTATGAAAATACTCTCCTCCTCCAAATCATTTCATCACAAATTATGTAACATATTTTTCAGAGATTTATGTAACATTTTTACAAATAATTAATATGTTGAAGAAAATAAATATGAAGTGTGGAAAAACGGGTTCATTGTTTCCACTAGTATGGATCTACTAGTATGGATATTATATGCATGTGCTCACCCCCCACCCCTCCAACCAACCACACACTTTTGCAGAACCTTCACTCCCTGGGGTACTCAGGGGTATTTGAAAAGCATTGCACATTGATACCAGTACTACTGATTGATGAATAAGTTTCCATATGAGCCTCTTGTCATCAGCCAAACCACAGATGGGCACCATGTGGGCGCTCATACCTTGAATGAAACGTGAAACCGATCATCCATTCCCACACACTCTCCAACTTTTTCAGCCCTCCTCTTTCAAACTAAATGGTATGTAGGAATGTGCATTATTATGATTTTGCCAATGAGCAGTACCTGTATCTCATATTTCAAGTGCACATGCACAGAAAGAGCTTTCCAGGTAAAAATGTCAGTATGTACAGTGCTTTTCTGCTCACCCAAGCCTGGGTCACACCCTATCAAGTGTAAAACACCACATCTGACGGTAATAGGATATACTAGTATACACAAGCACATGCTAAACAGACGTCACAGCTAAGAGGTTCTCAGACAACTGTCCATCACATTTATTCAATCACTCCTGATGGGCTTTGGGTGGTGCGGGGAGATATTGGTCTCAGAGCTAGCAGAGTGCAAATCAGGTTAGCTGTTACACCGAGTGTGGAGGAGGCCTGCAAATCTGGCCCCTATTCCATTTCCCCTGGCTGCATTACGCACTCCTAACAAAGTTACTGCACACTTCTCATTTTTCATTGGATTAAAAGGGCCATATAGATTTGGACATGAGACACCATGGTACATCAAACCCCAAATGCATCTGCCTCACAGTTCAGATCTCTCTCTCTCTCTCCTCTCACACACACACACACACACACACTTTCTCCATCTCTGGGGTTTGTTTGAGCCGACCTCCTTCACAACATGCACTGTTCATTAGCCTGATGCCTCTGCCGTTCCCTTAATTACATTAGAGGAGGAACGACAGTTCTGACAATGACCTTTGAGAATGACTCAGACCCATTAAAAGCTAAAAAAAAAAGGAAAGGCAAACCAGTGGAAAGCAAAGCCTGCGATAACTGCGCAATTTATATTTGTATTGTTATTGTCAGCAGCCTTGCTAGAGCCTTGCGCCTTCCTTCACCTAAAAAGCACGTTGAATAACTATGGTAGTGGAATAAAAGTGTTCTGTTTACAGTACCTTGAGTGATGTGTGACTGGAAGGAGTTATTGGGCCATTACTTGTCCAAAGTTGTGGTCATGTTAACTTATGGAGTCCCTGTTCCAGGTACTTCCCCCTGATACCGATGGTAGGAAACCAATAACCTTTTCTTTGGCACTGACTTATGTCCCTGGTGAGCGATTCCAAAGAGGCTTGGCTGGTGCCAAAACAGCATCTTTATCTTGAGGATTTTCAGTCAGGTTCTCTGGAAATGATGTATGTTTAACAAAGTTTGACCATGGAAACAAAACATCTTGTAACTATTTGATCATTATAACGACTAGTCAATATCTTTCACCACCGCCATTCATGATCTCCTTTGCTGAGACAAAAGTTCCTCAAACCACTAAATATCGGTACATTATAACGTTTACCCGAGTCCGTAGAAAGATAGACATGTGTCTCAAACACAGTGAACATCACATTCACAATTTCCTAAGTAGGGCTCTCTTGCCTCACTGAGATATAAACAGGGCAATTAAAATGTAAGTGTTATTCTTCTGCTATTCTATTCTGCTTTTTCTTCTTCCCATGGGTAATATCCTTTATTGTATGTCTGGTTCACATCATCTATCGCGAAATTGACAATCCCCTGGACACATTAGTTGGAAGGATCCCTATATAATTATATTGGAGGGACATCGATTGGACATTTTCCAATATTCCTCTTTACAGACATATAGATGTTGTTCTCATAGCCTTTTGCATTTCACCACGGGCATATGTTATTGTTTCCTTCCACTGTAATTGTGGATTCTCTTGCCATCAGTTTGCAATATTCAACATGCTTGAGAGAGGCGGTTTCCCATGACTGTTTCCCATGTCGGTTGTGCAACTTTTGTATGAAGGAAATGTGGGGTTTGGAGATGTACTTCTCATGTTCCCTAAAGGTTACATGTCTACTTTTAAACAACTGCAGGCTATAGTGCAAAGCAAATTGGAAACATCTGTACTCAGGATAAATCTGTGCACAGTGTTTGGAAATGATGACACCGGTGTGATGGAAGAGCAACGAAAAAGATGAGTAAATAAGCGGAAACATCAGAAGCTGAATCAAGGTGTGAATCAAATGTTGGGTAACCATTATTATTAGGCATGCTCCATCTTGTATGATATCTTCCCCCCTTTAACTTGAAGTGAAGTAGTGTGTTTGGGAGGGTTTAGGGGTGTGTGCCATCCCAGATACCTTTTGTCTAAAGGCCATTTCCCATTGCATGGCTTTTACTCTCTCCAAATAGGCTGTCAAACCTATTGATCAATTGGCAGTTTCAGTCCATTGAACTTGTCTAGTTGAAAATGTGTACATTATTGCATTACTGTGCCATAGTGTGGCCAAATTTTTAAATCACGATGACAGAAACTGTCAAACAATGTTGTAACAATCACTTTCATGATCACTTTCATTCTGCCATCTCATATACCATATCACAGCACCAGGGAGGCCATCTGCACAGGACATGCACACAATAATAAAGAGGACAGTGCTGGCGTCATTGCCTCATGGTAAAAGCCAGGCACATGAAAGGGCCATACTGTGCCCTCTCTCTGAGGCTTTACATCCATTAGCCCCCTCATCTGGAGACCATTGACAAACATTGAGACAAAGGCATCACCAGGCAGGTTGGTAACCGCTGTGCGTATGCTGGGCTTCTCTGATGTCACCGCAGAGGAGACAAGCTCATCGATCTAAAACTCTGGTGTTAGAACATGGTTGTTAGAAAATGCAAGTGGTTGTACTATTACATCACTTCCAGTCACAGCTGGCACTTTGTTTTTGTTTCCACTGATAGACTCCAGCAACTCCACAGTCCTTAAGGTGCATCTAAATGTATGTGTAGTAGTTGTTTGTAATAGTGTCTCTATTTTGAGACAAATTCTTGTTTTTGGCACAACAATATTTAACAATAAAATGAGCCAGTTTCACTCTGTTCCACTTGATTACCTCTTGTGTGGAGTCTTTGTCATGTCTCAACTCTGCCCCACTGTGGACACAGTTAAGTGAGACTGTCTCTCAACTTCTTCCACAAGGCATACTGGTCTTGCTTTCTGATCTTATTCTTTTCTTTTCAAGAAGTCTTCACTCAAGTGAAAATAGCAATTCTCTGTCTCTTCTAGTCTCTCATAGTTCTTATATGATATTGAACGTGATCAAGACTCTCTGACCTGCTCTCTAAAAACACTGCTGTTCTTCAGAGGTGATTTGATTGTAGTTTTAGAGGAACCTATTTTGGTGCTCAATTAAACCTTTTTGGTAGCTTGAAAATTGTACAATGCAGCAACAAAAATCCCTGAACATTACTATAAAGCATACTGGTATATAACATCTATTATTATAGCCATAAAATACAGTTTTTGGTGCAATTAAAACCTTTTGTTTTTAGGGTGTATTGGCTGACTGGAGTTAATTCATCAACCAATCCGACCAATCAAACAATAGACAAGCTCCATTAGCTTCACAAGGTTTTTCATCTTTTTATATTATTATTATTATTATTAAGTTAAGACATAATAGTAGCTATTATTTACCAGCTGTCATTTAATGTGCAGCAAAGCAGACATTGAAGCTGTGAACTGGATGGGTGCCATCTTGTGGATTCACATCTCAATTACACAAAAAGACCCATCTACGAAAGATCATAATAATAAACAGCACTCATAATAGCCAACGTATCAGCTACTTTTCTATTTGTTTGCTATTATTTCTATTTGATCCCAAGTGCAAACATGCTTTTGTTTACTGATATTTTGTTTACTGCCACACTTTAGTACCTGCACTATATGCCTATATATATTCTTTTTGCACCATATATTTTTATATATTTTTATACACATTTCACATATATTTTGTAGCCTGTTTATTCTGTTTATACTGTTTATACTGTCATTACTACATATATTTTGTTACCTGTTCATACTGTTTATACTGTTCATACTGTCATTATTACATATATCCTGTTACCTGTTTATTCTGTTAATACTGTTTATACTGTAATTATAGTTCATCCTGTACATACAGCATGTTCATATCCAGCCCTTACTGTTTAGTTCATATTTACCACTGTACATACGCACACTCTGCACTTTACTGCTATTTGCACTTCTGGTTAGATGCCAAACTGCATTTCGTTGTCTCAATACTTGTACTCTGTGCAATGACAATAAAGTTGAATCTAATCTAATATTTCTATTGCTGAGAATCTAACCAGTTCACTGGCGGCGTGGCTTGATGAGTGTTTTTGTCCAGAGTTAGAAATGAGGCAGCTTCATCCCATGCTTAGGGCTGTGCTGTGTTGACTAATGTGTGACTGATGTATGACCAAAACTAGAAGATAAAGACTAATATTTTTACTTGTATTTGATAGTTGACAGTAGAGAGAGAAGGGCAAAGAGATGGAGAGAGAGAGAGTGGGATGACGATGCAAACCAAAGCATGGTATGCACATCAGCCAACCGAGCCATCAGGACACCCTGAACATTTCCCCACTACATGTGAGGCGTTTTTGAGGTTATCATCACTAGTAGTTAAGGCCGTCTCTGACCTTTTCTTATTTTATAGCCGTACACATGCTTTTTATGAGAGTCATCATACATAACGATTCCCCAGTGGTGGAAGAACATTTCTATCACGTCCAGGACTGCAGAGTCACTCCCAACCTTCTGCCACAGACTGAGAGAACATGTACTTCACTAAACGTTGAGTTTTCCACCAGCTTTTCAACTTTACTTCTCTAGTTCACAGAAGTGTATTTTTCTTTACGACTGGGATTCTTGCAATGATACACAAGCGTTGAGCTACCCTACTTTTTCCCTTCCGTATTTTGCTCCGCATTAAAATGGAGAGCTAAATCGCCAAATGTGCACGCAGCGTTAACTAATACGTTTGACCACACCACTGGAGCTCAATTGATGTAGTGTAGCATGCAGTTAGCTCGGGAGTCCCAGGGTGAGAAGTTGGGGATTCTAACTCTGTGCCTGCACACCAAGCACATCAACTAGCTAGCCTTGGGCAAAGGAAGCAAACATGCTGGAATATTTGAGTCGGTTTGCATCTCTAATGTCACAGCAAAACGGTAGCCCGGCGGTAAAACTCAACGCTTTACTTGTTTATTTATTTCTGTATTTTTGCCCCCTTCTAATCTCCTGTTCCCGAATTAATTACTCAATTAGCAAAGCGAATTAGCGAAACAATTATGATGCATGGAAAACTTCCAGCGACACACACCCTCACAGCCAGTCTGGGTAAGTGCAGTGGAGTGGGGGGGAAAAAATAAAAGAGCAAAGAAAAACAGGCAGGGTGGCTTGGAAAGTGAAAGCCGGAGAATTAGAGAGTTTGTAATGAAATAAAACATTTTAACAGACGGTTGTGCCAGAGAAAATGTGATACCGTTTCCTCAGTGTGAGATGCAATAAAATCGGCAGTGCAAATTTATTAGCGACGTATAATTGTAGCAATGAATTAATTCTCCACTCTTTTTATAAGGTTGCATGGAGAGCGCAAAGAATTAAATGCTTTCCTCTCATTTCATACACACACACATGCACGCACACTCGCACATATAGATCTAAATCCCCGGCCCACGAGGACCGAGGCCTTCACCTGGTTGAGCAGCGTATATATGAGTTTGAAAAACCGTATGTTTTCACTCAACGTGTGAGTTTCTAGCAGGTGTCTAAAGTACCGTTGCAGATCTTGGTTCTCGTGGTCCCAGTGGCAGAAGCTCCATGTGACTATCACCTCCCTCATTACGCTCCACTCAGTTTTGGTTCAGTGTGGTAATTAGTTTAATGAGGGTTGTCCACTGAGACTTCTGCGGAGGGACACGTCTCCAAACCCAAATGGATTTGTAGCATGACAATTTGAGAGCAGAGCAGATTGCACTGACATTATAGTATAACAGTACTCTCCTATGTGTGATAAAAGACACAAAAGTCACTGATGGTTCAAGCGAGTGAACTCACATTTCATACTAGGAAAGGCTCTGTCCTTTTTAATTGGATCTCATTGTTTGGCAGTTCTCTATTTCAATTTGTTTAGGGCCAACATTTTTCTTTTTTTTTTTTTTCCAAGGCCGATGCAATCTGTTCAGTCTTGTCATGTAGATAACAGCTGCAACTTGAATAGAGGAAATTAAATTCAAAGCATCCCACTGACTGCCTGGCAGCTAAATCAAATGGCAAGAAACAACTACCACTGTTACACTTTTATTGTTCGCTTTTTTGTTCGAGGTCTAAGCCACTTCAGGGATAAAAGACAGTGCACTGGAAGTCAACGACTGAAGTAAAGAATGACAGAGAAAAGGACGTTGATGATACCAGTTGATTCATGCACCAAGGAGACTACATTCTGCATATTTCGGCACTTTGCACTTTGCTTGATATAATAAAATGTTTTCAACAGCTTTTTCACGTCTTTTGAAAGAATCTACTGTAGATGTGAAAATGGATGGCAAGGATAGAGGATATTTGAGAGCTGCACATGTCACATAGTGGTTAGGATTCTCTGGAAAGTTGTACCATGCTGCACCTATCACAGTGTCTTGAACCAACCTGATCAACTCTGCAGGGTGCTGTGACTGTGGCAATCCGGACGGCAGAGTTCCAAAACCGTACGACAGCTTGTATATATTTAAGAACTAAATACTAAAAAACTCAATTAAAAATGACTAAAAGCAATCTCCTTGCTGGGAACAGACAGTCTGTTACCATGTAATTCAATACCCATCTATCTCGCTAAACTGTGTTTTCCATTCAGGGTCGCAAATACGATGGTCTCCTTTTTTTTTCTTCAGGAGTCAGGCGTCAGAACGTCACCAGTCTTCGCCTGTCAAGAGAGTCACAGCTGGACTCCGTTTGTGAGTTGATTAAAATAGAAGAGTCCATAGCTAATTAAAAAGCTTTTCCCTTTTAATGTGAGAGTGTTAAATAAAGGAGCCAGAGAGGGGATATAAACAGCCTCCTGACAGATCGTTCATTTGCAGAAACTCCAGGCTCCCTGTTGACTTGAGCAGAGTGTGTGAGGAGAGTGTTGATTTGGAGAGGAAATGCAATGTCAAAGGTCATCTTTTTGGAGTCACTGCACAGCCCTTAAATGGAGTATCCATCTCAGGTATCACCATAGCCCTGATACAGGACCCTTTGGGAGTCTTTCATCATATGGCTGTTTACCTCTACCATAGGGTCTTGTCCTGCTCTATTGACTTTTTACCACGAAAGTCAGCGAGCCTGATAACGAAACCAATGCGTCGAATTTCACTTACCTAAACAGATGTCCATAATCCTTCACTTGTCTCCTTGCATGGCGGTGGGCGGCGCTACATCTCCTACGCACAAATCAACTTTTATACCTTGTTTAAGACAGGTCTACTCCAACATCTCCATTGTAATGAAATCCAAGATGGCTGACTCTTCTTTGGCACTTTGCGTCCGCGCAATTGGAGTAGACCTGTCTTAAACAAGGTATAAAAGTTGATTTGTGCGTAGGAGATGTAGGTTTCGTTATCGGGCTGATAACCCTCATCCCAGAGGGTGCTGTATCAGGGCTAGTATCACCAGTGTGTAAAATTTTATTTTGTGATTTCATTTTAGATCCTGACATTAAAACATTCTTTTTCTGTTATTATTCCTCCTACCCACAGAGACGATAGGAAAAGAGGCAAAGAGCAGTTTTCCTGTCTGCATTTCCTCTCCTGGCTCACAGGGCAGGTAAAGTCTTCAGCCTGAATTTTGTGTTTATTTTACGAGCAGTGCTGCGCCCCCCTGCTGCTGGTTAGAGCTCCCCCTTGAGGTGGAGATGAGGGGGTGGTGGGGAGGGGCAGGCAGTGAGGGTTTTCCATAGTTCAGTTATTCTTGGACCCTGGCCTTGGTTTCTAGGTCTTCCCTCTTTCAGAGTCATGCGATCCGTGCACTGATACGTGAGGCAAACCCTTCTCGGAGGAGACCCTCAGCTGAAAGCTTGGCATTTCACTTTTGAGACCATAGGACCCAAATTGTGGAAATACAAAAAGCTGCATTACTTTCAGGATTCTGACATTCTCCAAATCACTGACATCACACACATACTCACACACTCTCACACAAGCAGAAACATAACTTGTTTACACAGTGTATTACCAGCGCCTCATTCCCTTGAATAGTGAGTCAATATGATGAATGACTTAGCCATGGACTTTGTAATTTGGACCGTCTGTCTTGTTGCAGTCGCCACTATTTTCTCCATATGATGCTCTCACATAGTTTGACCTTCAATTCTGCAATGTTGCATGACAAATTGTACCTACTCATTTATTTTTGTTTAAATTAGGAAAAACTGTGAAACTTAACTTTAAAAGTAAAACAGTCACATTTTCTAGGTGTGTTTTTCAGCTTATTGTCTCTTCCAGGCGACGGTGGCCTTTAGGAGACATGCCACGTTACACACAGTTGCTGTGTAGCGTCATGTGACTGGATTCCTACAAGTGGTCCAAAAAGAAAACAATATACTATCGAAAAAAAATAGGGAAAACAAAGCAGCCTGGCGTAGCATTACTCAATGACTATACCAACAGTTAGAACTATTTTGAAATCATAAATCTTATCCACTCATTAGAGCTACAAAGCTGTGCAAGAAAGGAAATATTGTTTTGTACGAGAGAAAAAGGGGACAACTTGACTTCAATCCACAGTTGCGTAAATAAAGCTTGCCTTACAAAACAGCGGTCCCTCAAAGTTAATGAGAGCTTTGTGTGGTCATCGAGTTTTATGATCTTAATTCTTTCGTATATATTGCCAACATAAATATGGCACTTCGCCATGGGACGCTCCACAGAGCGTCGTTAAGCCAAGGCTCAGTGGCAACAGGTTCGGATACACAATTTTTACTGCAGTTCCTATGAATTTTTCCCATCAATGCCTTCTCGGCCTGTTTGGGGCGCATACCGTGTCTCCTTTAAGAATGTGGAGTTCTGCTGCTGCTGATAGATGATTTAGACCTCAAACACAGGGACAAGACCTCCTCTGCCTGCGTGGATACCAATACACAGCAGTCCACACAGACATCCCCTCGTGCAGTGGAGTTTTCTATAGGGGCCCTGTCTATTTAGATGTGTATGGTTCTACTGTTAAAGTTTTTATACCACTAGGTGTGAAATTCACACCGTTGCAACAGATGTGTCCAGCACCTTGGACTGACACGTGTTTCTCCAGTCAGACCTAGATAACAGGCCTACATTCCCTTTGACACACCCAGTTGTGTTTTAAAGACTACATGGACATGATCAAGATCTTTTTTTTATTGCAAGTGTGTGCATTATGTGTGTCCACAAGCAAGGAATATAAAGCTATTGCATTAATATAACTTGGATATTTCTGATGGAGGATTGCTCAGTACATGATACGTTACAATGATGGTTGCTTTATGAGTTGCTGTCACCAATGAATATTGTACCATGAAAGCACAAAAAAACAACACTGTTTTTTAGAAAATATAATTCGAACTTCTTCAATTTTATCCAAAATGTTTCGGATCTTAATATTAGGTTTAGAGAAAGTAGAATATGAGAACCACCAAGGCTGTGATGCACAACAGGAAAAAAGCAGTTGGCTATATCATCATAACCCTTTGGCAAAACACTGTGGTGGGTGATACTGAAACATGTGCTGCCATTTTATCATGCCGAGGGCCAAGTTTTGGAGCCTTTAAACACCCCGCCAAGGCTTGATAAATCTGGCTTGAAAAATCTCATTTGCAGAGAGTTAGGCATCTGCAACAATATTTATCTTCTTCCCTGTCCAAGGGTAATGGGTTAGGCAGGATGGATGAGGGCACAGTCCTCTTGCCTTCAGGTGCAGTGATCTCACTGAGGACCCGTAGACAGCCTGCTTATGACGAAGCAAAAGGAAACACATCGACTCCCTCAGTAAACACATCACCACGGCTGAACAATTGGCCATTACCATAATTAGCCAGTCTGATCTAAGACTCTTTATGTATGAGAGTGTGTGCATGTGTGTTTGGAGGGGGGTGGGTGTGTTGCTGTTGTTCCACAGCAATTAAACCCATCTAATTTCAGGAAGAACAAACATTCGTTGGTGGCTGGGGGAAAGCTTCAGGGCGAAGAAACTTGGAGAAATAAAGTCCTCGGTGGCACCAAGTCTTGTCTGATGATGTTTGCTAATTATGCAGCCGAGCACTTCCTGGGAAAACGCAAAAAGTAATAGGCAAAGGGTCTGTGCCCGAAGCTTATCAAGAAACAGGCAGGCAACCCTATCTGGATATGGCCTTTTGTCTCTCATACAGACTGAGGCGTAGAAGGAGAAAGAAGACGGCGGAAAAAGAAAATTTCTAAAAGGTCAATTTCCAACGAAGGACTCTGTCTCAGATGTAATTAACCTTTTGATTTAGGACACTCTGTCTCGTAAATAAGCTGCAATTAGTTTATTTGGCTATCATGTGATAGTAATGACTCCCATTAGCATGATGTGACCTCCTCTAATCTGTTGCCTCCCAGACACTTTTCTGGGTTTCTTGTCTGTCCTAGTGAACTGGCCTCTGATGACTGTTGATGCGGTCCCACTGATAGCACCCACAACTCCAGTGTAGCGGGTCTTCTGTGGAAGTTTTTCAATGAAGTCGGCTCAGCTCTCATCTTTTTCATTTCTGCTTCACTCAATCTCATTCTTTCTTCCTCTCTCTCTCTCTCTCTGGGAATTTCTCTTATCTGCAGAAAGAGTGAGGTCAAGATTTGGCATTTGGCACGTTCTTTTATAGTAAGCATTTGACAGCCAAAAAATGCATGTGCGATCAAATACTTTACAAGTCAGCTCGGAGATACCAGTGATTCTGTTGAACATTTGGACTGTGAAGATGTGAACATTATTGCTCTTTTGTTCTTGCCAAGGATGCAAGTTCAGATATCATCTGGTAATGGCAACATGGTCTCCCTGGACTCCTTTTTTTCTGAAAAAGTAAAGTGAGGAAAGAGTTGGACAGATAACAATCAAGAACAAGGGAGCAAATGTCTTTTCACACGGTTGGGTCCGAATAAGAGTTAACGAGGCAGAGCATGCATGAAAATGTGGAGTGCATGGACTCTAAGACGGTAAGCCAGGAAACCACAGGGTAGTAAGATGTGCAAAATGGTCTTCCCTGTGCAGCCTTGCTCAGCGAGGGCCACAGATGTAAAAATATGGCCTGTTTTTACAGCACACTGACTTTATTGGTGAATTTTGATGTAAATGGTAGTGGAGCTTTCTTTACTTGGAACTTGCTCACTTTTGTCAAAAAATAACAAAAGAATGGGTTTTATGCTATAGCTTGTTTACCCTGCTCACTTTGATTTCCTGCAAAACTAGAACCCTGTACAAGTAAGTCTATAATGCATCCAACCTAATAAACTCCCAATGATGAATAGGAGTACACAGATTTAAATTGCTGTACAAGCAATGGTGACATTGTGTATACAGTTGAAAACACTGCACATAGCATAGACGTGATATAAAAGTCACGCACTGAAAAAACCCTCTGCTGCATGCGATACATCATTGAATGCTTTAGGGTGACAAGCTGCAATTAACCGTGGAGCGAAGAAACATTTATAAGCATTTCATATCTCATTAAATACATTTATTTATTTTACAAGTTAGGGTGTTTTTACTTTCAAAACTGCCTTTTGAAACAGAGTGAAATCCCAGAGCTTAACGATGAGTCAGATGTCACACTGACTTTTCTGTCTCACGTTCAAGGATCTGGAAGATTAGTCACTGAAAAGAAAAAAAACACAAGTCAGATACTTTTGGACACCTTTCAGATCCGTTTGAATGATTATCTAAATAGCGTAGCTCAGTATGTAACATTTTGAGCTTGTAAGGGCAGAGCAGGATGAAGGATTTACTGTTGCCATAATACCTTACGGCACAAGATATCTTTGACAATATTCCGTCGAGACAGCGGAGGACCAATATAAAATTGTTCTTCGGAGACTTGCATGTCCCACAATTCCACTGAGACGGACACTAGATCTATCACAGCCCCTGTAGACACTCAGTGGCAAGAAACTATTTCCATCAACATTATTTCTCATCTGTTAATTCATTTTATTCATTTGTATCTCTATATAAAAGTGTGATTCAGTGTTAGTGTTTGAATTAGATGTTTTTAAATGGAATAAAAAAAAAAAAAAACACAGCTGTGGGGAAAATGGACATGGGTAAGGAGCAGAAGGCTGGTAAAAAACTGATGCACCAGTAAATGTCAGTGCTACTAAATGACCAAGATTACAGCCCTGAAACCCTCCATGAAATGTTCAAATAAAACTGGTCATGAAAAGTGAGGAGGATTCCATTCTCTGTTGAAATACCTCATCATATCACAACCCCACTGACACGCCAGACATCCCATACGAGAGAGTTATGGACAAGATACTTTTTGCTATTCAGAGATGTCCACCTCTTCAGTAGCCGCTATAGCCTAACAGACTGCTTTGGTACAGGGAACGAGCAGCTAATGTATACCTGCGTGTATTCTACTATTTTAATTCTGTTTGCTGATTTATTTCAAACCATATGAAAGAAGGCTAGCGGAGGGAACAATTCTACTTCCTATCCCTGAAACACCCTTAGGCTGACTCAAACTGTCAAAGAGGCCCCGGTTCAAACACAGCCACTTTGTGAAGATGGTTTCCACAATCATGTCGATCTCTACTGTATGTAATATTTTTGTGATTTCATCGGATACACACAAGCTCTCCCTTTAAGAAACATCACAATTATCCATGAAACACTGAGCTAGAAAGGTGAGAATATTCCAGTTTATACCGCTTAGCCCCAACAGTGCAGTCCATTTATTAAATGAACTAATAAACACTGGATGGAAAAAATTGGTCCAAAGAAAAAGTGCCTCTATGTGTTACTTCAAAATATCTTGCCTAGACGTGTTTGCATTGGCTCCAGGTTTGGTGTCCAGATCATCCTGGAACATCAAAGACAGCCAGCCCCAGCTGAGATGTTTATCTGGCTCCAAGTCTTGAAGCCAGGAGGTACAATACTGTTTTCTCACCATCCCAGTGTCCCATGAATGCTTACTCCTACTCATCCTGCTCAAACGGTCAATATCCCAGAGTTCATTGCCAGTGCAATCGTCAAACTGCCCTGCTCTGAGAAAGCCTACAATGCTGCAGAAAAACTTAAAAGCTTCTCTTCCATAACCGCTTTGAGGCAAGAGAAAAGAAAACTTCCTCATGTTTGACTCTAACTATGTTTCCAGATGTGCCAGGGGTCAGGGGTTAAAGATAAAAGTACCAGGATGTGGCGTACCCTAACTAGAAACCAGTTTGCAGAGTGTGCATTCCTCACTGGAGGGGGGACGATGGGCAGAGTGCCTTGCGTTTCTTCTTTCCTCCCAGTGAGCGGCCTCATTTTGCAGTGGTGAATTATGACACCGCAACTTCATGCTCGCTACTTCGGCAATGTTTACCGATGGCACTAAGGCGAAATGTCAGCCGTGTTAAACATAGTGGGTGAAGTGGGGAACAAGTGGGGAAGTTGTTTTCGGTCTTGGCTGGACAACGCGTACCAAGGTTTGCCAATGACCCTCTCCACAAGCAGCCCTTTGAGGCATTAAAATCATCCATATCTTTCCTAGGCCAAATTAAATCTTTCTTCATTTAGCACCAGGTCCTTGATTAGGAATTTAAAAGAGCAAACTGAAGTGCAGTATGTGGCAGGCCAAGCGGAGAGTGGGTTTTTGATTGACTGATAGCTCTGACTAAAGACAGGCCTTTCCACCCCCTGCCTGGTGCTGAGTAGCTATAGAGACATCACAAGTTATGTGTAAGAGACTATTACGTCAATTCAAGAATGTCTCCCAGAAATTGGGCTAATTTCACAAAAAACGCTAATACGATTATTTCAAGTGTGTCAGAGGCTTAATAAGTGTGGAAATTGGCCTGTCATATAAGACCTGAGAGTAGTGGTAAATTGCACGATTACAGCCGCAAAGCCTTGGCCTCCCTTATTGTTTCTTTACATATCGTAATCTGCTAAATGAAAATGGACTGGACAACTTCATTAGAATTGTAAAAAGTGGGTAACATTAATGTGACAGAGACAACTTTATTGTGGTATTATGGTAATAATAAGCTTTAGAGGATGTACAAAGATTACACGTCCCTTGAGATAGCTTCTTTTATCATTAGCCTCTGAGTGTTGGCTCCCAAAATTGTTTTATTACCCCCATCCTCTGGCAGCCATGAGCTGACTGGTCCTGCAGAAGCACAACCACAACATACAAGAGATTCTGTTAAGGTAATGTGGAGATGCATCATAACACGAGATTGCAAAATGAGACATGTTCTATGAGATTATATAGTAATATTGTATTGTTTTGGATTTTCTAGGAGGTGGGAGTAGTGTGTGTATAGCTGTGGGTTGAGTAGGTCTGGTTTGGAGTGGTGTGCTTGTTGAAGAGAGCCTTTAGGACCACTAGATGGAGTTAGATCCTACAGAAGAGCTTTGGGACCTTGGCTGAAACGAGACAATAAGAACAGAAGCAGAGCCGTAATCGAGTACGCTTTCTCCTGCACACAGCGAGACCACAGCGCGATCTTGCACCGGCCAGGCCTTATTTAGTATCACAGGACCATGCATGGTTCATAAATAGACTGTACATACATACCATGGGACCAGCCACCTTTATTAGAATGAAAATGATAATCACCTCTTGTGCATCCCCCGGCCTTCAACCTCCCTTATACAGGGAGCTAATTACAGACGCTAGTGTCTGGATTATCCATACAGCTATGTGAGAAGGCTGTCTGTGATTAGGACAGCGCTGTGTGTTTTCTTACTCTGGGGTGTATGACAGTATAGCTCGAGAAAATGAACAATCAGGGTAGCAATCAGACCATGACCTGGAACGTCATGACCTGTGTTTGCACCAGAATCAGTTTCTTAGGCCTGCATGTCTCAAGTGTCAACAGCTCAATACCGATACAGAAGCATGTCCCAGTCTCTGATGGAGAGAAGACTATACAGCTTGATACACCGATAAGAGGAAAGTGACATACTATTCTTTTTTATTTCTGCCTTTCTGACGTTTTGGTGTTAATGGTGGATGAAAGCAACATTGCAGAGCATTGCAAATCCAGTTTTTACACAGATACAAACCCTAACAGCACAGTTTCAAAGAAGAATAAAAAAACAAACCCTACCTTGTATTGGGTTTGGCTCTGCATGCAGAATTCAAGTCTTTTAGCATCACTACTCTGTTTCTTTGAAAATTACATTATGCCTGGGACGCCATATGTCACTGTGCCACTACAGACAACTGTATCTTGACACAATGTAATGTAGGATTAAAGGAAACAAATGTAAGTGTTAATCCCTTATGAGTAAATGTGAACTCTGCCAACAGATGTTTAATCCTGTGGAAAAAAATCAACATTTCTCATAAGGATTGCACCACTTAGCATCTAGCCGTTGTGACAGATAATTGACTTCAGATCCAGTGAGGAGTATTTGTGTCGTGGTAAATAATGCATTGTTTCAGAGGCTTCCATTGAATATTCAGCGTTTACACTGATTGAAAGACATTAAACAAACTCTCTTAAATGTGTTCAAGGGTGTTTCTCTTCCCTTAACAAGATGCATCCTAGACTTGGGCTTTGGAGGACTTTTCTAAACAGAAAACAAAGACAAAATGCAATCCGTGATATTCTCTACCCGTCAAAAAAACATTTGCAGGACGGTCCGTCAGTGTTCCTCCTCTGCTCGGATGGCTGTTGGATGAAAACTCAACTTTTGCAGCTGATACATTTAAAACCCAGCGATGAATTAGCCATTGTTGTTGGATGATTGACTCATTTACTTCCTGCTTTCAACTCAAACTTCTAAGTCTCTTTATGTACTGAAATATTAATACCCTAATATGTCATCTGTCATGGACTGTCATTTATCATTTTAGCAGCAACGTGTCCCGTGGGTGTGCAAAGATTTCACTCAAATGTCTTTTTATTAAATTGTGAGTATTTGTCCGTCACTTATTTGGTTTATACGCGTGTCCTTCCATAAGCAGCTGCCGATCTGCAGCTAGAGTTTTGCCCTTCACAGCCTTCATTTACCAAATGACCCAACATCCCCGTTTCTGTCTGGCTCAGACAGCTGAGCTGATTAAGAAGTTGCCTTTTGAACACTAATTTATTCCACACCACCATTTTGTTATATTGCCATTGTTTCATTTAAAGTTTACCCCGCTTTTCCTTAGATGGAAGTCACGCTAATTCTGATTTCCTTTTGGAGAGGCTTTTTAAGTCTTACAATATATGATGGATCTGATTAGTCATTCAGGCTGGCCTCTGCTTTATGCTTACATTAACTAACACAAAGAGCCCCCCTACAGGTTAAAGTTTAAATGTGGATTAGCAGATAAAGCAAGTCCTGATTAGGTTACTGTGAGGCTTGAGGGGAAAAAAATGGATTTCCCCTGCACATTATTTCACAAACATCTTCACTCTGCCTCCTTTCTCTCCCTTTCTTTTCTTCTCTTCCTTCATCCTCTCACACTCACTCCCAGCATGGATATCTATTTTGGCGCAAAATCTTTGAACAATTATGCAAATGCATGTAAGGCAATGCACAATACAGTATGGAAATGGCTGGGAGAGAAAATGGACTCATTAAGGACAGATGGCATGAGTGCTAAAAGCCATTTGTTATGGATGCAGAAAGACATTTCAGACAATGTCAGAACCTGAGAGACATCAGATATATTTTTTCACACCAAGCACTATTTGTTGTGGTGGCGTAGTTCTTGATTGTTTCAGCGTGTTGATGATTAAAAATGAGCTACTTTAAAAATAATTCTTAATGCTTTCATGAAATGCACATTTTTTTTTCTGTTCAAGAGATGACAGACTTGTCTTCTTTCATCATCTTTCATTATTTCTTTATATTGCTGTTTGTATAATATCATTAATCATTACAAGACCGATTACAACATTATGTATGATTTATCAAAGCAAACGTAATGTTAAATATGGAAGCATGTTCTCTGATATCATCACAGAGGCCAAAATGAATAGGAACGTAGAAGCAGCCATGATCTCAGCAGCTGAAATCACATGCATCATATTCATGACTTCTACACTGATATTACATACATGTCAAATGGTCTCATTTCATACAACATGAATTGAAATGCATATCAAGGAGAACCTAAAAGCTGGCAAGAGATTACAGTTTCCATATGTTCAAACGTGCTTTGAAATGGCAACGCATTTGGGAGGCACAAAGTGAGCAGTGGGGTTTTTCACAATTAAGAAAATTAAGTCTTTCCTTTCTCTTATGTCTGGCTAGGATAAGATGGCACACTATCACTAAGGCCAGTGTTAACCCAGGGTGGGAGAAAATCATTTGCAGTGAGGATTACGTTTTAGAATCTACTGCAGATGGCAATGTAAACACAGCAGCATAGATGCAGGCTTCGCTCTGAAGACATACAGAACCTTGTAAAAGTCGTGTGTGAGAAGGGGGAGTTATAGGTGAGGAAATGTGGGCTTGACGTAGCCACTGTTTATTTAGTCTTTGGTCCTCTGTGGGCTATCCCAATACCACTGTCTGGGCCTTTGATGTCACTAAGGTTATTGTTGACTATTCTCTGCTGTCTGCCCCAATATTCATCTGAGCTTCACATGGGACACAGAGAGAGAAGGAAAGACTGCCATTTATTTCTACACTAATTTTCCTTTGTGATGGATGGCTTTCTTATTGTGTCATTTGCGGCTTTGAAAAATGCTCCTTGGAGCAGAAGAAATTACCAGCTTCCAAATCATACGATCAAGCACAGCTCTCTGAACGTGCTTGTGTGTAGGCTGCATAAGACCATCCCAAAAAAGTCTGCACTTTCATTCCAAACACAAAGGAAATGTTACCGGTGTTTTGGATTCAAATTCTGGTATTATGGTTTTTAATTTCAATTAACCAACAACAACATAAATGTATCAGACCTATAATGGCTGTAGATCAGGTTATTCAGACAAATAAAAATCACTGGATCACTGCAAACACTGTTCCAGGGAATTTCTCCATCAAATGGAGAAATGTTGGAATAATTTAATATCAAATATCTGTATGATGCTAATATATATGTATCATATACACTAACATATATATGTACATGCTGTACCATATTATTATATGTAATATAACAAGATACTGTAGATTTAGAATTTCTGAACATCATAACTTTTTTCTGCTCGAATCCTTATTGAAATAGGGAATTCCTATCAATTACTTATTCACTGTTGAATCTAACATGGCCAAGTGTTAAGCTGAAAATCAAAATATTTTATCTTCAAAGTCTGTCAAAAAAACAAATCCAACAAAAAGTCGCACAACAAATAAATGAGGGCTATCAAAGGCTTTCATATTTAAGGATTTCCCTTTGTTGTATTCAGGTCGTCTTTTGTCCATTCTTTGACTATTGTGACAGGACACAGAGACTTCTAAAGGCCACAGTTTCTTATTAAATTATTTCTGGGTGAAATGAACAGAGGCTGAATAGAATCATTAAACTTCACCAGTTATAGGAATGCATGCGACGCACTGCCGTCTGCTGCAAGATGAAAAGCTGTGCATTTTCATGCTCCTTCAAAACCTTTAACTTGCCATGAAAAGATATGACATCAATCCTGGCAAAAACACAAGGGAGAAATGAATGATACCATTGTGGTCTCTAAACATCAATCATGCTCAATACTTTGGAAAAACAATGCATTTTTGTTTGCATTTCAGAGGTGACAAACAACACTTGTGACTGGCTTAACATTGTCAATTCCCATTACTCAAAACCTGAAGCAAATCAGAATTAAACTGTGGCCCTGTTGCTAGGCAGCTGAGTTCTCTTGACATGGTGGTTAGTTTTTCTTTCATTGCTTGACAAGAGCGAAGTGAAAGGAGTTTAGAAAAACTTGCTTAAGGCGCTCAGAGGAAGGGGATAATTGGAGTCTGTGGATTGTGTAGTGGCCCTTGTGTGGAAACTTCCAGAGTGGGAGACAGAGAAAGTCGGACGCAACAAAATTTCAACTCTTGTACACAAACTTGACCCCGGGACTTCTGCGGGTTTCCACACTTCATTTGCAGAGTGTTTGCCCCAGTGTGGCCCAGGGCCCAGTGTCAACACCACAGTGTATAGAGAAACAGGTGAGAGAGCAACACTGGAGAGCAATCCATGTGGACAAGTCATGACAACAATGGAAGTGCTTCTCAATGTTATGTCATAGTAGTCTCTGGAGTGTAGGGAAAGTTTTAAAATGTAGACTTGGGGGAACCAAGGACAATTTTTAACAATAAATTTGGATGAACTGACAAAACAAATGTGTCATATTGTTGATTTTTACACTTTTAATTTCAAACAAAAATGAGTAAATGAGGTCAATTTTAAACTGTGACCATGGTCAATTTTATTAGTCTGTCTCTTGAAATATAGAAGAACCTTGTTAAGTAAACAATGAGAAGGGTCTATCCCTTTAATGACCCGCGGAGGAGCCAAGCCTGTGAAAGTGCACACCCAGTTTAAGAGGGAACCAATTAATGCTGGATTAACATTCATGGTTATTTACAGTTGCTTTTGTGCTTGTTTCTGCACTCTGACTTCCACACAGAGAGAAGGAGAGAGCGAGTGAGAGAGAGAGTAAGAGAAAGAAAGGAAGAGAGAGAGTAAAACAGGGAGAGGGAGAGAGAGTACGAGAGAGAGAGAGGGGGATTCACAAGCTGAGAGGCTCAGAGAAT
>OOFE01049914.1:52677-72242 GCA_900323365.1 Monocentris japonica
TAACCCTCCCCCCCCCCCACCCACACCCAACCTGACCCCTACAACTTGACACAAGAACCTGAGATCACTGGTTGAATCCAACATGACAAAAATGCTGACCTTTCCATCAGAACCACTCACAGGCCATTTCAGCTCCAAATATAAATGCAGTTTCTCTACGTTTGAATTGATAAATCCGATGAAAATAGACAAAAAAAAGAAACATCCATTACCACAAGCTGGGACTTGCTGGGTAGAGGATGTTGTCGTGTACTGTAGGGTGGATAACACTGATCGCAGGAGTGTTTGCGCTGCCCGTACTCAGATGTTTATTGTCACAAAGAGCTTATTCCACTTTGTGCTTGAGCTCCGCCTGGGATTTAACATGATTTGCCACTGGGCCGACGGTGGAGACGGTCTAAGCAAGATTATGTCAAGCAGTTCCACCTCTGCTTAACTACTGTTAAAATTGCTTATACGCCTGTGAAGGAATTGGAATGCGTTCAGGAAACGAATGATCAGGCTTGTGGTCGGCCACTTCTTATGGAAACTTCTGATTGGCTGGACGCCCCAGACAGCTGGGGTGCAGGAAGAAACAAGTTAGCACCGCATGAAAGGTCCGCACACTCCTTTAAGAATATTGTCCATTGATCTATCAGTTACCTGAAATCTTCAAACCATTCGAGAGAGAGAAAAAAGACGCGCGGAGACCTCTGCCTCAGAGATGTAATGAAGAATTTAAGATCCTCAGAATGTTTTATTGACAAGAGACTGTAAAAAGATATGATACATAGAAACTGTCGAGGCCTCTGGAGAAGCACTTAAGCTTTTTTTTAAAGAAGTGTTTAATGGTATCGATTTTTATTGTTCAGTGAACAGTGTGAAGCCTTTGACCGTTTTATTGAATGGATTTAGACACATGCTCTTAAACACAAAGAGGAAGAAGACTTTTCAGTTCTTGTGTGCATGGAATTTCAATAAGCTTTCCAATTTCCCGTGCCACACTAGAGACAGTTGTGCTTGAATTTCGTATGTGGCTGTTGTGCTTATTTAGCTGTGTCTTTCAATTCCTCTCATGTAGTAGTCCCTCGTGTAGTCCAGACATGGTTTATTTCCCACTAATGTGACAGATGTGAGGACCTTGTCGGCCAGTAGAGGCCTCTCATGTCTTGTACAACCCATGATACATGTTACAGAATTGCATGAGTAAAAGCTAAATAGACATTTTGGGAGGGCATAACATGAGCGACTCTCCAAATAGCACAATTTCCATCAAATATTTTGAGAGAGGAGAGACGAGCGATCCTAAATCTTGTGTGTCAAAGACCTTCAGAAAAGCCCTAGATGTGGACAGGCTTGCCGGCTATTCTGGCAATAAATAAATCAGTCACCTTTCTCTTTCCAGCGAGTGAATTCTGTGGTTGGAAACATATCATGGCTCTTTGACCAAAGCCCCTTTTCTGTCCAGCTTGATCTTTCCTCTTTAGGAGGCTGAATACTCATCCTTGACCGGCTCGCCTAAATGAACCCTGTTGCCTTCATGTACCACAAAAGTGCCACTGTGTGGTGTCATCCAGGCTTTCTTCCCAGGAGTCAGTGTGATTTCTATATCCGTTGTCATGGTGATGTGGCGAGCAGGGAGGAAAATGGAGCTCTAACCTCTGGCTCTAGCTGGCTCCCAGGCCAGACAGTTCATTTAGAGAGACCAGAAAACAGCTCTCTCCCTGTTTGTCTGTATGCTGACAATAATAACACTTCAAAGGGTGAAACAGGGACATTTCGGTGTCATCTGTCAAATACTATTTAGTGTTCATGAGGCCATAGGGGGTAAATGCAATAAGGATCGACATAAACTCTGTGGTAGAATTAGTGATCAGATCTTTCAAATCATCATGAAACCAAAACAAGACAAGTAGTGCCCCTTCATCATATCACAGGGCTGAAAAAGGTTCACTGTTTCTCAACACAGCTCAAGGAAAGCAAACTCTATTTCATGAAACCAGGCTAATACAATTCCTCAATTTCAGAGGATTACCCACAAACACTCCTGCCAGACACACCTGATACTCCTTGAGCAGTGAATCAAAAGAAGTGTTTTTATTTTAATTCCTCAATGGCAAAGAGATCTGCATTTACCCCCAAGCCACCATGTAAGGCTACGAGGCACGGCAAGGCAAAATGAAGACGTTGGTATGATTAAAATCAAATCTGGAATGGCTCACATGCCTCCCTCCTAATGACGAGGGAGTGCCATGGCCAACCGAGAGGAAGAGAACACCATTTTCTATTCATTTGGCAACGTGCCCAGATCTCATTCAACCAAAAAGTCTTTCCAATCCAAACTTAAGCCCAGCCAATTAAAAGACAGCATTGCTTTTCCTCCTACATCGTTATGCTGATGAGATCGCTATTGGTCGATCACCGTGATCACCAGGAAGGTGGAGGTTTATTCTGGGGCAGAACATATGGGATTAGAGGTGACTTTACAAGTCTCATAACCTGCAGGCGATCATATTTACCATTTGAAGATTATGTGTCAAAGTAATCGTCTTTCCGGCCTGATAAAACTGTAATGTGTTGCAATGTAATGACCAACACGAAAAGGGATTGATCTGAGAGAAAAGTGAATATTTATTGATGTAGAGAGGTATGCTTTGTATTTTTCCTTAGCTCCTGGAGGGAAGGTGTGAAATCTAATAAAGCCATTCTCAGGAGGGTTGACTTTGATCAGAGATTCTCTAAACAAGCAGCAAGTCCCATGTGAGCATAAGATCTATACACCCCGACATGTGCTATCTTTACATCTCTACGTCTCTTTTCACTATAAGAGTGTCGTATTGGAAACAGCTGAACTATTTCAATTTCACCCTAAGGCAACATTCTCAATTCAAAGAAGTGTTGAGATGCACCGTATGCCAGAAACATTTTCCATAAATTCTAATTGAGCTGTTTCTTTACCCATACCGCATCCCCCAGGTGCAAATGTGATATTTGTTTAGGAGATGGAGAGAAATGTGTTTTTATGTTAAGGGTATCAGAGTTGTTTATGAATTCTTTTAATAGGTTAAACAATTTAATCTGCACAAAGTATAAAATGTGTTGTTTACTCTAACATGGTGTCTCTGCGGGGCTTATGATACAAGAAGTATATAAATATTCTTCTACATATTTCACCCTTAGCAACACATGATAGGTGCACATTACGCACTAAGGACAGAAATTCTTTATTTATCTTCGGAGACATGAGAGAGCAGTGGTAAAACATCTACACTAATTGTACACACAGACATACAAAGTGAATTCTGACATACTAATCTCTACAAGACAATCCAACAGATTGCTCTCCCATTCTCTTGCCAGTGCCCAGTTTTGCACGTCTTAGAGACCAGGTCCATTGGAGAGGCAAAAGGAGGGTGAACAAAAACAAAACAAGGGAGGAAAACTAGGATGCAAAAATAGCAAAAAAAGTGATGAGTGAGGGACGATAGTGTGATGCAGCACAAGTGGGACGGTGTGCTGATCTGATGATGTAGAGTGGGCAGCATTAGCTGTTGCTCCATGCAGAGTCAATGTGTGTCTCACTGTGGCTCCTCTCACACTCCAGAAGGTCACACAGGAAGTGGCTGGTGTACACACAGACACACACACACACACACACACACACTGTGCCAACCCCTTAAAATAGTCACACAGACTACTGACCAGACTACTCATACAACCAGTAAATTAAGCAACCATCTCTGCTCATGCTAACTTTCAACTATTCAGTGTTTTAATCCAAAACTTTGCTAATGTCATTTTTATATTTCATGCACGCTAAAGCAATAATGCTAGCATAAGAAAAACAAATAAATAAATAAACCAAAGCCAAAGAAAATGTTCCAGTGGGGGATAGCCATGCAGCCATGTGACATGTGACAGGGCAAACACACTTAACTAACAACTTCCTTCACATTGGATGCACTTTGACAAACAGCCTCGCTCCTCAGTGCTTACGCTATGTGCCTCAGCATTAACGCTAAGGCCCTATGGTATGGTCGGCTGGACAGGCACTTGACTGATGGCTCTATTAGAGCCCCCACCATGGCACCTAGTCCTATCCCGGGTCTTTCTCGGGATTGGACTGGCTGCTGACAAGGCACTGATGGGTTATGAAGAAGACTAAATGGAGAGTCTGGGGACACCAGCAACCACATTCAGAGACATACCAGAAGAACAACATGCATACAAACAGAGGCACAGGCACATACGTTCGAAGGAAGACACATGCATGTAGGCACACACACGCACACACACACACACACATGCACACACACACACACACACACACACACACACACACACATGCACACAGAAAAGTAGAAAGGATTCAGCCAAGCTTCACCTTTTGTATTTGGTTGGAACAATGGCTTACACAAATACAACACACAGCAGATCTGCTCCCCTCCGATTCCGCCTTTTTGGTGGCTTGTTCCTGAGACCACCATGAAACATGGAGGCCACTGAAAGGCTGGCTCTCGATAATCAGCTCTGAAGGGGGTGGAAAATACAATTCATATCTCCACTCTTCTTGGGAAAGCAACCACTGGAGCAGGAAATGACAGTGGATGTTTTAATCTTCAAACGGTGGGCACCACGCTCCCTCAGGCTAGATAGAAGAATCTGCTCAAATGTGACGGAGCAGCCTACTCATTTGAGCAGCCTGCTCACTGCAACAGCTCAGACTCCAATTTAAATGCTTTTTTTCATAAATGTATATTCAGCAAACATTAAATTGTAGCGTACCCTTTGTGACTGTTGACAGACCGGCGTGTTTGTTTTTCCTCCTACATTATTCCTCAAGCCTCCTTGACATTCATTTGCTTGTCTGCATGGAGCTTCTGAGCTGCTATGACTTGTGGGGCTGTAATGTGCGGCAGGCCTCCCTGGGTAAGACAGGCAGACGGCACTGTCTCTAAAGGCCCAGGCCGGCACTAGCCTCCTGGGCGACACTATAAACACCTAGCCCCCTGGCACCTGTCATCCACGGCTGCCTGCTTCCTTCCAACAGGACTCACAGGGGTTTAGCGAGGTGGAGAAATGACATGACAAACAATTATATCCCAACACCCTATTTATATCAGTGCCCTTTCAGATTATTGTTCCACTCAAGACTGCTGCCCTAATCCTAAAGATGACGTGGACAGGGTTTCAGTTGGGCCGCACCTGGCCTGCAGATAGGGAAAAATAGAAAAAGAAGAAGAAGAGAGTGGAGAAAATATATAACAGGTGACATTCAACAAAATGGAGTGTCTCTGGGCTACATTTGGGCTGAAATGAGCTCAATTTATCAACGTCAATAACAGCGGCAATTGCAGGATAGAGATACATGTATATTAATTGAAATAATCAGATTAAGCCACTAGACTTTGACATTTGTGAGATGGGCACTTTATCTTCAGGGCCGGAGAGATGCAAGATTGCCTACGTACAAATCAGAGAACACAGCTTAATTGCATGTTATCACCATTTGATTGCCTTTGCATTATATACAATGGTATGGTAATTACTCCACAGATAGTGATGTCAATAGCCTCAGGCCGCTGCTCCCATAAGAGGAAGTGGAGCGAGGGCATAGAGCTGAGCATCTGGGCAGACAGGCAGCGCCATCAGAAGTGTAAAGTCAGGTGATTAACTATATCACAGAGGCATTAGCTGAAACAACGTTCACACTTCGTTGTGATCACTTGACTCTGAGCCATAAACTTGCGGTGACAATTTCAAGAGGTCCCTAAATGCACACAAACATGGATTAAAAAAAACGAGATTCTATAGGAGAAAGTGAGAGCGTCAGGAATATAAGTGGCCCTCATGGTGTCACTGCCGCCCAGCCCCGTGAACAGATGCACCATGGGCCAGCTGGAGGTCCCCTCCCTCAGCAGAGGCCCCCGGCCCCGGAGGAAACACAGCTCTGAGGGCTGCCGTCGTATGTTTTCAACGTTTGTACAACGCCTGATAAATGTAATGTAAAAGGGGCTTTGTGTGCGGGGGGCGGTGGGGGTTGACTGTGATTGCTGGTAATAACTGACTAATAGAATAAAGCAATAACGCACAGCCTCGGGGCGAGAGCTCTGTACCGACAATTTCATACTGCAGATTTATCATTGTGGGGAAATTAGCATTTCAGTCTGTTCACTTTCCCATCTGAAGGAGCTCCGTCATGAGACTGTGCCCTGAAAGGATGTCAACTTCAGGTCTCCTTCGGCACGACACTCCATAACTCTCCTCACACCCCACGGAGAAAGAGAAGACAATCTCTAAGCTGACAGGGAACAATAATGATGTAGATTTGCGGCATGGTTTTTGGAGGCAGTTCATAAACAACAGTGCTATTAAAATACAATTCCAAAGCTGTAATTTCACGGCACCGTCCTATCATGGGATTTATCAGTGTGAAAATGGGCACTGATACAAAGATGATATTCATATTGGTTGACATATCTATATTGATATAAAAATCGATATTGGATATGCTCTGTCTCATACTGTGAGACATTTATAAAAACGCAACAGATGACAATAGGCCGATTCTGCATCTCTCGGGGACCTTGAGGAGATGTCAAAGACACTTACAAGCTTAATTTGGAAAGACACCGTGGAGATTTTACCACTTGCAGCTCTTTACCAAGAATATTCACATTGAAGTTAGATGCAACAATTACAGATAAGAAAGGTCATTGTTTTTCTTCATTTGAGTATGATGAAGTGATGACGAATGATTATGTGTAGCAAGTGGTAGATAGAAGTGCATTTTTTTCCAAAATGATACTGGGTCATGTTCGTAAAACACAACTAATGTTGATGTAGTACAAGGACACCCTTTACCAAAAATACTACATACATTTGCTCCCTGCAACTTTAGCTGGAAATCAATTTGCTATTTTATTTGGATGCACTTTCGGCTCATGTCAAAAACGATGGAGTGAGAGACCGAGAGATGAAGAGAGAATTTTTCACTCAAAAAAAAAAAAAGAATTGCGCTTGTCTATAAATTAGCCTTTATTCTCTTCATTTTTTCCCCCCAGAGTGGTTATTTCTCACTAACAGAGTCAATGAGCAACTGAATAAGCAAATGGCACTCAGCGGATCATTTTGCTTACTACTACTGGAGGCCTATGATTAGAATATGAATTAGGCCCATCTATGACGGTCAGATAATAACAATGTCACTGGGCTGAATGGATGCTGTGACCTGTAAAAGGCCTATTCACAATCTCCAGTCTGCCATAGTTCATTCTTTTGGCCACAGGCAGAGGACATTTTCACACCCTTTCTAAATGTCCCGATTGTCCCGCCCTGAAGCATTGTGATGGAAGTATGTTAAAAAATAAAAACATAATAAAAAAAGTGCATGTTTCATGACACAGAAAGTTGAAATGCACGGCTCATTTGGAGTATTTTCGTTTTTTTCTGAACAGCCAGTTTAGATACTTTACTTGTCACAAGGTGCCAATTAACGCACATCTTCTCTGCATTAGAGATGACTTGCTATGTTTGGGCTTTAATTACATGATACGGATCACAAACACCAAAGCAGAGGAAGCACCCTGCCACACCCACAGCCGATGTTCACTTGCCCCTCTCTCCTATACAACGTTTGTGATTCCTATTCTAAATCCCTCACATTTTACGTAACCAACAGAACTGAAACTTTTGAGAGAAAAAAAGAAAATTAAAATCTATTGTCTGTCACAACTTTGGTTTTGTCACATTTTAACTGAAAATGATATCACACATGAGGTCCCTTCAACAAGGTACAAACCAGAACACGGCGGGATCCTGAATTAATAGTCTTAATGTGAAGAGTATCCCTTGTTTGCCCTATTAATGTGAGAACATTACTCAAGTTGTGTCTCCTGGGATGCCTTTGGGATGCCTCTGCTCAGATGACAGGATGCCTCAGTTAGGAGGGCCAAAGGCATTTGCTGTACAGGCTACTTACAACAATCTGAACACTTAAGAAACACAGCCAATAAAAACACAACATACTCACACTGAGTAAAAGAAGGGTTTCAAGGGTCATTAGGTTCATTGTATGTATTGTTGTTAAGTCTCTTGGGAAAAGGCAGGATAAGCTTTATTCCTGAGCTCAGTGACAACATCTTCTGAAAGGAGGCAGGGCAGCCATCTTGTTAACCCACATGCAATTAGAACGGTTTCCAGTTAGCAAAATGATGATGCACATCCTTGAGCTGATTCAAGAACAATTTGAAAATGTTTTAACCATTTGTTACAAGTGTTTCCTGAACACTTCTATATGTATCCCTGGAATTATTTCCTGAGATTGAAATTCATTTATGTTGATTATGAACCAAGCACTACAGCAGAGGGGCGACTCTCTGATTGGTCACATTTGCTAACATTTCCAACTCCTAGTGTAAGTTTAAACCTGGCAGGGATCATTGGACAAGTTCGACATGGAACTGACATTACATGAATCACTTTCGCCACTGCCAACGACAACCTTCAGATGACCAACCATGTGTTGTTCTTTAACAATGTGATGAAGAAAATACTGATGCATCTTCATCATGAATGCAAAGCATGACTATGAAAAGCATTTAGGATGATTATTGGCGATGGAAACCAAAAGGATGGTTCTTTCAAAACACATTATTGCTCTAGGAATGACAGAGGTATGTTTCCAGCCATGTGAAGGACGTTTCTAATGTATAAGACAATCATGGCAGCATTTCTATTGTCCTTCCATGAGCTTCTCTATCGCTCCACAAATACTTTTCAAGATAATGCACTTCTTCACAAGAAACAACCCTGTTCCTAGACCTACAAAAATTGAGAGAAGCTCACAAAACAGCAATTTCTGGGGACTTGTAGAGGTAGAAAACATGTTTGTAAACATGCTTGGGGTGGCCTGAAATCAAGGCTGAGAAAATAGAATGGGTTTTTTGTTTATTTTCTTTCCTTTCTTTTCTTTTTGTTTTTCTTGAGGTGCATTAGGGGTGCAATGCCAACATAGTCTCGGAACTGAAGGGCCTCCTGCTGTTATAGAGGAATTTACATTTACTTTAAAATAATGTTTAGGATCCACTCTGCTTCCCCTGAGCTAAAAGTGTGCTTATCCATTTCAATTTACATGCTGATTCTCCTGTCAAATTTCATGTACAAGTAATCTTAACACCTCCCACACTTTTCTTTTTCTAAAATACACTACAAATATATTCACCAAGGGAGATCTAAACCTCACTTCAAAAAAAGACATGCAGTGTAAGACATTTATTTATGAATTTACAGTAGCTACAAACAAGAACTCTGAATGCTCCGAGCTAAATTTCATTGGGATTAACTCCCTGGGGAGCGTTAGGCGTAAATCATCCCATCATCCAAAGAAATTCAATCTTTGTGAATCTAGTAAAAGAGGCACTTTGTCTCCTCATTTCAGGAACACTTAGTGTTGCCTCAGAATTACTGGGCTGGCAGGCATGAGGCTAGTGGCAGTGGACTGCGGTGAATGAGTTAAATCAGCCCCTCGTGAACTCGACCCTGTGTCGTCATGAGAGGAAAGAGGCCAAAGACTCACGCAATGAGGGTAATCCAACAGTGAGCCGGTGTGGCAGCACTGCTTCCCGCTGGTCGCAGAAAGGCTCAAATAACTCCCATGTGCACCCAAGGAGAGCAGAGGACAGGCATACATCAGGGGGGAGCTGGAGGTTGAGGAGTGTGGATTTATCCGGGGGTTTCAGAGAGACGTTCCAATTGCAGCTTCCACCTAGTTGCTTTAGAGTCATCAATTCTGCCAATGGTGGGAGTCATCGACTGTTGAGCTGTGATGGCTCTGTATATTGGTTGCTGTCACAATGATGGGTTACCATGAAGATAGGTCTGACTATGTTGTCAACAGTGTACCTGTATCCACTGATAGCACCAAAAACTTCCAACTTCATATTCCTATATTTTTTGTGTCTAAGTAAGCTTATGTCACTATACTCATCAAAACTAAAGATTTTCCCAATCTGCTTTTTCTCTTTCTAGCGGTGAGGAAAACCTCTCTCAGATTGGGAGCTATATTGCCTCCCAACATTAAAATAGATGCTTTAAAAAAGTCTGTTTAGGGCTTGAGGGGGGCTGGAGGGGTGATTGCTCTGACCGGTGGCCACCACCTGCTTTGCTTGTTCACGCTGTCATTGGTGCCCTTTTTTGGGGTGTGCAGAGTCTTTAAGAGTTTAGTTATGCCTTTGATGCCTTCTTTGATTTTCAGAATATGCACAGGATCAATAAGGAGCAGAGACTTCAAAGCTTAGGCAGCCCTCACCTGCTGTTGGTCACCATTTCAGAAGTGTTTCCAATCACACACAGAGACTAAACAAACCTTCAGGAGAGGCAGGACTGAAACGGACTTCATGATCAATAAAAAGTAATACCAGGCACAGAAAGATTTGGCAGCACGATCATACTAAATTAATGACAAAACGTTCTAATCACTTGAGGTTCATTTTCATTTGAACATGATATTTCCGTGTATAGAAAGTAGCCTTTATATTTCCCCAGTAAGAGTCGGGGAAGGGAACAACGAGATATTTCAAAGTGAGAACATGTTAGACTCGGCCTGCTTAAGTATCACTTACAGCAAAGGCCTTATTTTATGTGCCAAGACCTATACTTTTAATTCCACTGCAGAAAAACACTCTCACTCACATGCACACGTGCACACACACACACACACACACACACACACACATGCACACACTTCAAAGTGCTTAGATTAATACGTAATAATCTCCATGAGCCATAACGGTTTAATAACTCACTCAGATGTCTCTAATATGTCACTCAAGTCTCTCCCACTAAGAATTTGATAATAATACTTTTTTTTCCTTTTTTTTCTGCTACAAATCTAGTAACCTAAGCGGCAGCAAAGTTCAAAGAAGCAGATTGTAATGCATGTTATGGAAATAAACCCAGGGCCGATTATCCTTTAAATCTCCGGCTACCCCAACCCCCTCTAAAAATGGCTGTCATGATGAAATGACTATCCTTTATTACATTCTTCTCCTGTAATCCTCCTCAATTTATTAGAGGGGGAGTGCCTCGGCACAACAATGCCAAAACTCATTTCCATGGGAGCCCACACGGCATGATGTCCACGAAGGCAGAAACAACTGATTTCCTATGCAAAGGGTCCTTTTGAAAGAGGAAAGGAGACAACTGATTCTTTTATTGTAAATGACTTCAGTGTTTTGTTTGGGGGGGTTGGGGGTAGTAAAGCCAGCATGACGTCTGCTTTTACACCTTAATTCAGCTGATGCAGGTGCATGTCTAATTGCAGGTGTGGCACTGACCAACCACCACCACTCTGTATCCTCATGCACACACACACACACACACACTTGGCATCTGTATAGACATTAGCCAGGTACAGAGAGAACAGATCAGCAAGCACCTCATTTACATTTCACCATTCAAACTCTGCTGTAAGTCTGAGAGAAACTGAAGGGGCCTATTCAGAAACCTTAATAGTCTTGTGGATATCACAGTGTGGGAAAGCTAAGTGCAAACTTCCTGTGTGAGGAAAATCTACAAAAGACTTACTGTGGACTAGCTTATTGTCCCTGGAATAAAAAAAAAGGAGAAAATTCAGTTTAGTCACTGCAGGAAAGGCTGTAATAACCACAGCTTCATGTTGATTCTATGACTGGTGAGACAGACCAGACCAACATCGAGTCTGTGTTCAACAGCCAATGTGGAAGGGCAAATCTTGTGAAACATGTTAACTACGCTCACTTTTAATCTTTACGCTTTATTATTTGGTCATTTTTGTACTACCCCATCTTTTTTTTCTCTCTCTCTCTCTCTTTCATCTTGCTCAATTATGCTCTTAACAAAATGGTGAGAAACACCATGAATGAGTGTGAAAAAAGAAACTTCTAAATGAAATCTCACTCTCCAAATCCCAAATTAGAGGAAATTACTCATCAAGTGATTATGAAACTGTTGGCATTATAGAAATCAGAGCGAAAGAATAGAATAAGGAGGAAAGGAGGGTGGGAGTAAGCAATTTGTGCTCAATGGACAGGGGATGAAGAGGTGGCAAGTTAAAGTCTCCAATCTGAAGGGTCCCCTTGTAAAGCTAATTCCAGTTAATGGCCAGTGAACAAGGCTCCACTAACCCACTATATCTGACATCCTGGCTCCAGGTAATCAGAGTGACATTAATGCAGGCTCCAAAAGAGACACCTCGTCAGCAGGAATTTTCCTCATTGGCACCGAAAATGCCAGGCTGTACACCTCTGACTGCGTGGCCCCCACATCTATTAACCTTATTGATTTGGAGCCCTGCTGAGCCCCTCCAGAGCTCCCGCCCCCCTGCTGCTGGACTGAAGTGGATCAATCCTACGCCGGGGGCCACAACTCGATAACAACCCAGTGCTCAGAGACCACTGTTTACAACCTGAAATTAATACACACATGGATGCTGCTCTGTATATTCACTGCTCATCTGCCGACACTGTTTTATCACAAGACGGTGTAGAAGTTGTTTTTAAGTGTTAGTTTATATCTAAATAAAAATTGGCTTAATATTGAGAGACTGTTTCCTGGAAATTGGCCAGAACTGTTGGCACATATCCAGTTTTGTGTTATTTTCAATAACTTAGAGATTTGATTAAGAGTACTAATATATGGAATGAAAACTGTCATGTGTCCAAAGAGTGCAGATATTAACCACTGTTTTTATGGTGAGGGTAGTCATACCTATTCTCTTTATTGATTTTTTGATGCAGTTCATTTGCACTAACAAAGTGCACTTCAGAGTAAATATTCTGCATCAAACACTTGATGCAATCAACACAGTCTGCCCCACAATTGTACACTCAAAGTTTAATCAATGCAAATTACATCTCACGATGACTCATTTATGTTTTGCATAGCACCATTGGGACAATAGTGCTCATCATTATCTTACAATTTTGTAATATGGCAGACAACGTGGCCGCACAACCTTTTATCTGTCATGAAACCATCACTAAAAAATCATCTGATTGAAATAAATCAAAAAGTACTAAACATTTTTGCTTCTACAAAATTTCATATGATCATATGTCAGTTGTTCAATTGATCATGTACTGCATTCTAACTGCTTCAAATCACCATCAACTATCTGTACTGCTCCTGCTTCTGTACTCCAAACAACACATCATTATATCTATACCCTTCTAATTTAGAAATGTAGAGGAAATACAGTATATCTCCATCTGATTTCCACTGATTCGTGTGCATAGCCCAAGCTGCACTCTGTGAATGAGCCAAATTCCATTCCTTTTTGAAGTGACGCCTAAGAAAAAAAGGCATCTGTGAAAACAACCCAGTGTGTCTTTAAACTTTGAGCACATTCTTTTAGTGCCCAGCTGTAACAACCCCAGCTGAACAAGAACACTTATAAAACCTTGGAAGTCTTCATTGATATCTACTGTAACACTCTGCTGATGGAAGCTTTGGCTGCAGTGAACCATCAACATTATGACTGATGTTAATAATATTCTTTTATTGTCCCTGTAGTATTTCATCTTTCTATGCTTGGTAAGGCCAGGCAGCTATGGCAGGCAGTAACTACAGCATGACAGTAGTGGCAGTGCTCACATTTTCTGCAAATGTAAATAGCTGGTAATACTGTAGCATTTACTGCACCAGACTGTAAGGCACTGTGGCAGTGGTGCTGGATGCCTGGTAAGCCACTACAGGCTCTGTGTGATGGAAGCATAAGCATCAGTGTCTTGAACGGCTGGTCTCATCTGCGACTCATCATCAGCCAGTGGAGCCCAGCAGGGGGAAAAATGTACACCCAGGGCAAATCTGTAAACACCAATTTAATCTGCATGGAGAAAGTTACTGTCATCAGCTGTGACAGCAAAAGCCTCTGGGCCACGCCAGTGCGCAAAGAGTCACTCTTCTTCCCCCAATATCTCTGTCAAATCCAGACATTAAGCCATTATGGACGTCAAAAATCTGCTATTCAGAAGTTCTTTTCTCTCTGCCAGTCAAAGCTGCCGAATGGATTTTTATATGGCCAGAATGCAAACGATGTGTGTGGATGCCCTGCAGTTTCTCCTTTATATTAATTGCTGACAAATTGCTATTGACCTTTGATGGGAATAAACATACAATTTAGCATTTTCACACCATGTAATTATTCATCTTTCATGATGTTTGGTATTTTTTCAGTTGACACTTATAAGGCAGCCAGTGGTGAGGAAAATTTGAGAGCCTTTAATGGTCAGATCCTGTTGTGTAATTATTTGGGGTCATGCTTACACTTAAGAAGATTTTCATCTCAGAATATCTCATCTTTACCTTTTAAAACTGACTGTGCTCAAAGTGCACATGTTGTTTTGCTCTTCTCTTGGCAGAGGCAGCCAGACTAAGGCAAAGTCAACACCAGGGACGATGAACATTTAACAATAATGAGAATTACTAGCGGTCCCTCCCCTGTTTTTCATACCCTAACATCCTGATTTCATGGGTGACACTTAGGGACCCCCCAGGCTCTCTAATGTGCGCTTGGGGACCCATGTGGCAGTCATAGCCAAGGCTTTTTATCAGACACAAGGATAAGTGCAGCAGTACAAAGAGAATATAGGGAAATCCAGCTCTGAATTTGTTACAGTACAAATCTCATGCAAAAAGAATTTAAAAGCATTTTCCAGAGCTATACAGTTGTTCATGGTTAAGCAGTGATCATGGCTGGAATTTTTTACGTCCTTTCAGGGTTGGCATTCTTTGGTTATCGCTGCATCATTTCATGCTTGCAGTTTCCCACCACCAGTAGAAATTAATGCCAGTGGACTGGTGGCTTCTGCAGCCACGGTCTGCGATCTGTCAATCCTGTTTGGGGTCACCATGTTTGCAATGGCAGGGACTTACACGGTTCAGCTGGCTTGGGTCCAGAGAGGGGAAGGGGGCTGGGGATCAGGCCGAGCGGGGTATCGTAGTGCCCCCTGGGGCGGCTACTGACAGACTAGGAACATCAGGACAGATTTGGGAAGGCAATGTCAACGGGGAGCATGGGAGTGTCCGGCAGCGAGGGAGCAACCCTGCAGCAGGGCAGCTTCCCAGAATGCATTACTCACAGCTAATTTACAAACAAGGAAAAGCCTGGCTGCAGGACAGACTTCAGCTTGTGGCTTCCTGCTATGGCTCTATACTGTTCACATGACTTCTCAATCCTTGTTGTCTTTGGCCAGCTTGGGATAAAGAAACGCATTGGATACTTGCATATGGGTTGATGTAGTTGAGACAGGGATCACTTATTTCTTTGCCACAGCCCTGTGTGCTTTGACTGGCTGTCAAGAACAGTGGATGTGGGATCCATTGTACTATCTGTCCTTACAAGATACTGTCTGCTCACAGACATGAACATAAAGCTGGTGATTTGATTTACTTTATACGCTATATATTTTCTATCTCATCAAATTGCAGTCCTGCAGATTCTTGATTCACTTTAAAGATGGTATTGGTTGGGGAACATCTCCAGGAGAGCCAAATATTGCATCACCCCTGCTGCTTTAACCCATTTACTTCATACCATCAAGCCAAGGCCAGGGATTCCAGCACGGGAGTGGTTTTGCATAGTGCTAGGCTAAAATAATTAGATGACACCTTCAATTGTCTCGTCACCCCCTTTAACCAAGACATTCACAGCCTCTAATTGAATGAACTGAAAGGAAGAAAAGCCCAGACAATTCTGGCAACTCGTAAATCTTCCATAAACGTTATTTGTTCGAAAAAAAATGGTGAATCCCATGCTGTTAAATTCCTTAGGCCTGCTGTTGTCGATTAAAAGGACAGTCAGCTGGACACCCCTGTCCTACTGTGTAATGGTCAGTGGCCGGGCCAGCTACCCCTGCTGCTTTAAGTAAATTAACACTGGGCAGGACTTTCTCTGTTGTTTTAAATCACTCTACAAATACATGGGCAACAACCTCAGCCGGCCAAACGTCAACACAGACACACAAAAAACATTTGGAAAGCCTACATTACATCATGCACTGTAAACAGCGGCCAAAAAGCTATATGTGTTCTATATAGGTCGATAAGTAGCTGCTTTAATAATACAGCGTGGCAGTATGCTTTTAAGGAAAGAATAGTGGAAGATTAAAGTGCTGTCTAATTGATTATTTGCTGTTGCCTTAATACACAGTTGCATTACAAGGCTATAACAAGTTATCCATTTAAGGGGCTACCATTCAATGCAACACCAAAATTGGAGAAGATGACCTTTAAAATGTAAATAGATGGTCCCGGTATCCACGCTGTAACCTACAAGGAAATTGAATTACACGGGGATAAAGCATAATTAGATACCATTTAAAAGGGGAGATAGTCTAATTATTGGTGAAGCAGCTTAAGTTGCTTTGCTCCTTAATTGAAGTACATCATGAATACACTGTGAATCTGTCCTGGCATGTTCAAACCAAATCTAAATCTTAATTAAATTTTGTGCAAAAGAAAGTAGAGAGAGGAGCCTTAATCCATTTAAGGGAGGATGGTGAAGGGCTATTAGGGGGTGTTAATTCGTTAATCAGAACTTTGTGTGGCTATCCTTTACTATACAGAAGTCTGCACTATATCTGAACCACACATCGGGGGGTGTATACAAACAGCCTCTGGCCATTGTGAATTTAGGTGCTGAGCCAGGAAATTAGAAAAGGCATTGAGTGAATTCAGAAAAAAACACTCTGACATCATATTCTCTTTTTCATCTATTTTTTTTTCCATTTACCATCATGTTGTCCCATTATGTCACTCTGTTGATATGTCCTATTGAAATGGGATCATCCTCAAACAAGTACCTTAAGGCAGGTAAGCCAAGAGTGGTCATCCTGACAAAGTCTCCACAGGGGTCAAGTTCCTCTGTGTAGCCTTGTTAATGACATCATAATGGACAAAGGACTATGGTCTAACTACTGACTAAACTTCAAAGTAGGTGAGAGATGGAGAGAGAAAAGAAGCTTAAAAGATGAGAAGACCTATGAACACATTTGCTAATAGGAACACCGTCCGTACTCATGACACAGCATGTCCTCTTGGTTTCAATGAGTCTAACTGCAACACAAATATATGCACAGAAATGCACAACAAAGCCAATTGCTTTTAAGCCTGCAATTGAGTATTCTCCTAGTCCTAATACAGCTGCTGAAGAAGCAATGTGCTATTCATGATGCTTTACTGCCAAAAAAGAAAAGTTGAGGACACATCCTTGACTAAATCCTCTTTTCAGGCATAATCCACCTAGCACCATTTTACTTGAGGAGTGGAGTGTGTAACATCTGATCTTATCCCAGAAGCTATTCACCACTATGTACTCCCGGGTTGATTATGTTCCTGGTACACACAGGACCTTTTCACCATAGTGCCTTGCCATCACACCTGGGATAATAAAGGGGATTTAACCAGGTCTGAATAGGTTAACCAGGTGTTGAAACAAATAATGGTTTAAAAATGTAATTAACATGGCATGAATAGAGCATTGCTCTTGGTAAAGGTCTCCTCTGTTGAATGACTTTGGTATGCAAGGAAACACAAAAACTGAAAGGGCCCTCTCTTTGTCATTGGAGAGAATAAGGAACTAATGGGGAATTAAGATCTTTAGAGCCTGTGTGCTTCTGTTATGTGGCTTTTCCCCTTTCCTCAAGGATGTAATGCCACAGTTCATAGTCTTACCCAGTGAATTAGCTGCACTTCCCCTAAATGCTTAACTGCTGACAGTATGCTATGGTAAAATGTAACCGAATGGAAAGAGAATGTACTCAGTTAAGGTCACAGATCTATTCTAGTGTCAGCGTAGAAAAGCTATTAAAAAAAGCAAAAGAGGGCTTTTGACCACCTATCAAAAACAAAAATCTTACGTGTTATTTTTGTTTACCATGAAAAATCAGCCTTCTGATGTTGCATATGCATTATGTTGTATCAGTAACATTAACTACAGATACAGGGGTAGTAGCACAACACAGGAGGACATTTATAACCCTTGCCTAACACTTATACATGGGTTGCATTAGCATTTAAATGGCCTTGTATTCTCAATGTGGTCATTTCATTATAAGCCTCTGTGGTCAGAAACAGATGCTCTGTAACTGCTGTGGATGGAGGGCATAGATACTGTAGAGGGACAACCAATCCATCTAGTTGTATATATTACATGATTACTTGGCAAGATAAAAGCACAAGAGTTTGGGGAACATCTGTGCAAATTTTAGATTTTTTTATTTCGAAAATAATCTGTTTAGTGTGTATCTTTGTGATGAAGGCAGTGGAGTGAGCTGCCACTACAATACTAGAAAATCAGGTTTTCAGTTCCTCTTAGCTGTGAAAGTCAAAGCCAAAGGGTCACACTCTGTAAAGTTTCCAAACATCAACTGTAGAACTTCCACATGGTTCCTCATTTCCTCTGAGTGTTTTGAAGCCCCCCATGGAGAAGGTCCTAATCTTGACGCATCAAGCAATGAGCAGAGAAAAAAGGCTGATTGCAAGTGATTGACAGGCCATGTGGTTACCACAGTAACTCCTTTTTGGCTTTCTATGGAAGTCCAATTCATCATCAGAATTAGATGACCTCTAAAAAGGCCCATTATCATAAGGGTGCACATGTGAGTGGCGCAATCGACAACCTGTGAATCGATCGGACTGTCTGAGTCAGGCGCTTAACATGTGTGTTAAAAATGATGCTGAAGCATGATGAGAAATACAGCAGGTTTTGGATATTGCTACTCTGTATTGTTTCTTGTTTTTTCTTGCATTTCTCAGAATTATTACCTGCTTACAATAGTTATTCAGTTATTCAGCAGTATTCTTCCAGTGATGAATAGGCAGTTTCACATGTAGACCCAGGTTGATTACTGGATCATATCATACAATCATTAGTGCAAGAAGGAAAAATAATTAAATAAATAATATCATATAATACAATAATAAAGTACAATATACTCACATATGTAGTTTTTTCATACAGTGCACGAGAAAGAGCACAATGACACTTCCTCAAGAAAATCTACTTTATTATCAAAGTGGAAGTTTTGATGACACAACATGAAAAACAGCCGTTTCAACCCCTGCAGAGGAATGAGTAATGAGCAAATATATCCATGCTCTCTGTTTCTTCATCTCTGTGTGTCTTCTTTCTCTCTTTCTCTCTCTAACACACACACACACACACATATACACAAACAAAATTTGCAAGTGTGGTGGTGTTATTGGCACAGTGCTGATCCTTCTGTATAAAAAGGTCATCTATGCTATGATGAAGGAATGTTGTTTTTATCGGTTTCAACATGACAAAAGGATACCTTTCCTACTGTGCCTTATTAACCTTTGGTGGCTGCCTTCAATTGCCTTCATAAGGCTTCACCAATACATACATATATACTGTACACCCTTATGTACACATAAGCAGATAAACACACACACACACACACACACTCACTCATCTTGAAGTGAGTGGTATCCCATGACATGGATAAACACACACTTTATGAATTTGCTGATCTGTAAGTAAATAATAAATGTTGTACAAACATTGGTCCTATGGATAGTAAAGG
>OOFE01049915.1:0-11027 GCA_900323365.1 Monocentris japonica
GACATTTTTCCACTGCTAACCTCTCTGCCACTCCTCTCCAGCTCTCTGACCATTAATTCATTCTTTCTCTCTCTGTCTCGCTCTCTCCCCCCCTTACATCCTCACCCTCCCCACATGGTTTCTTCCCGTCGCAATCTCTGCTCGCTCTCCCCCACTTCTTTTTTCTCTGCCCCTGAACCCCTCTCTCTCCTATCCCGTGATACTGCTACTGATCTTCTTCTCTCTACTCTGTCCCCTCACCTCTAGGCCCGCACGCCCAACTCCACCTGCCCCTTGGTTGTCAGACTCAATGTGTACTGAGAGACGGAGAATGAGAGTGGCTGAGCACAAATGGAGAAAAGGCAAACTCTCGGAAGACCTTCTTAACTTCCAATCTCTCCTTTCCACTTTTTCATCCTCTATCTGCTCTATCTATCTAAAGCTGCTTTCTTCTGCACTAAAATTCAAATTTCTGCTTCCAATTCTAAAAAAACTAGTAAAACTTTCTCTTCCCACTTCCTCCCTGACGATTTCGCCAATTTCTTTGACAAAAAGGTAAACAATATCTGATCCTCCTTCCCTCACCCCCTGGCTGTCCACCTTCCATCCCTCCGTCTCTACCACCCTCTCCATCTTTTCCCTCCCCACCTCCAGCCCTACCCCATTTTTCTCCCCTCTCCCCAAATGAGGTCCTTGACCTTGTTACATCTAGCCGCCTCACCACATGCTCCCTTGACCCGGTACCCTCCCCTCTCCTTCAGTCTACTGCACCTGAACTCCTTCCCTTCCTGACCCACCTCATCAACACATCTCTGGTGTCTGGATGCTTTCCCTCTGCTTTCAAGACTGCCAGAGTCACTCCCCTTCTGAAGAAACCAACACTTGACCCCTATGAGGTCAAAAACTACAGACCGGTTTCCCTTATACCCTTCCTATCCAAAACTCTTGAACGTGCTGTCGTTAATCAACTGTCCTTGTATCTCCACCAGAACAACCTCTTGGACCCCCACCAGTCCGGGTTCAAGGTGGGTCACTCGACCGAGACAGTCCTCCTTGCAGTGACAGAGTCGCTCCATGCCGCTACAGCGAACTCTCTCTTCTCTGTCCTCATACTCCTGGACCTGTCTGCAGCGTTTGACACAGTGAACCACCAGATCCTCCTCTCCACCCTTGAGGGGATGGGTGTCTCAGGCTCTGCTCCTTCTTACCTTCAGGCTATGGTCAAGCCATACAACCCCACCCGACCACTTCACTCAGACCCCTGCGGCCGATCTACACGGTCACGGCTCTTCTCTGTCCTGGCCCCACAGTGGTGGAATGAACTCCCCACTGATGTCAGGACAGCAGAGTCGCTGCCCATCTTTCGCCGCAGGCTGAAACCCCATCCCTTTAAGAAACACTACCCTGACCCTTCCTCTTAGCACTTGCTTATTCTTTTCACTTATTTGTCTTAGCTCTTGTTTATTTGCTTAACTTATTTGTTTAAATTAAAAGTAGGTAGCAAAGTTATTGCACTTTTACCTTAGCACTGGTTATGCTCTCAGATGCTTGTTTAGGAAGGAAATGCACTTACAATTTCAGGTGACTAGTAGTTTTTTTGCCTACCTATGTTGAATGCACTTATTGTAAGTCACTTTGGATAAGAGTGTCTGCTAAATGCCTGTAATGTAATGGATCAACAAGCAGTCAAGCTTGACATGAAATATTCCACTGCTTAGAAAAAAAGATCAACAACTTTTCCATGACTTTTCCTAAACTATAAGCACATGTTCCATTTTCCATATCTTTCCAGGTCTGGAAAAACACATTTTTTGAACTCGATGACTTTTCCATGACCATGGGAACCCTGCATCTAGTGTCATTTTCATGACATTAATATGGCACTGATACTGGTATTCTGGTAATGCCAGGTAGCGGTCAGATATTGGACTTTTTATTGATCCAACAATCAACACAATGTCTGAACTGCAGTGTGAGATCTGAAACCTTGGGGCTAAGAGCCTCCTGCAGCTCCAGCTGACTGACTGTGGACTGGCCTTGATGGACCAAGGTCACCTCTGAATCAACAGCTGAACATAGAGAGGCATTCCTAGAATTTTAAAGCATTTCAATAAAAGTGATGGGCTTGAATATTACAGTGCATAAAGTCACAAGAGTCCATTTGAACCGCTTTGTTTACAAAGACAAATCAATAAGGCTTCCCGTCTAACTTCAAATCTGTTTGGGGGCGTTAAACTGACATCCAAACTGGTTCATTACTCTACATCTACATCATTGTGGTCAATAATAGAAGTGGCATGACAACTTGGCATTAATTCCTTAAAACTTCTCAATCATGTTTTCAACAGACAGCAAGTGTAACCTGGGGTCAAGTGCTACGGTGTAAATGTACGTGCAACTCTGATGTGTATAAAAACTAATCGAATAAATAGTTGCCAATGATAGTAAGCTAAATTAACGTCACCGCGGTTTCATCATTGTTTAAAGAAGAAACCTTGCTCAACACAGCCACTCTAGCTAACAGTAGGTGTTTTCGTCTAGTTTGCTATAGGTTAGTTGGCAACGTTTAGATGGATTTGACCATCTTCATTCTTAACTCAGCAAAGTCTCCTAACGTTTACTTAATTAGTCCAAGACTAATCGTTTACTATACCATCGTAGCATACGTAAATAAGTTATGTTGTATCTTCAAAGTTGCCCGTGGGCAGTTTGGCCAAGTGGCGAGTCAGGACACTGACCATGACTGCATCACGACCGAGCAAGGCAGTTAGCCAGGGTAGCGTTCAAGCTAATACCTAGCTAGCATGCTAATTAGCAACTTACGCTAGTTCTTCTCATTGTCGCGGCTTTTCTTACCTCGACTTGTGACAAAACCTTTCCAACTGACGTTTCTCGGAGGGACACGGGTACGCTACAGAAAACGTCCACCAGTTATCCGTTCAGGCGTGTGTGTATTGAACTCTGTCAATGATCACACAGCTTAGCTAACTGCTCGCCGAGCTTGTTTTCTTCCACACAACGGCGGCGTGCTTGTTCTGTTGTTGGTGGAGTGGTTAACTAAAGGCGTTTGCAAGCGAGTAAGTCGAATGAGTTCAAACTTGAGAACTAGTTATGTTCCACGTAACTGTAAACAATTTAAAAATCAGTGAAAAAAAATATGTAATGTAGCCTCTTTATCCCTTTTTTGTTAGTCGCCTGCTTGGCGTAGGCCCTCCGTCCAAGCCAGACAGAACAGCAGCCCCACAGACGCACACAAACAGGAAATGACGTGCGACGAGAGGGTCCACTGCACCTGAAAAGTGTAAAAGAACATCAAGTACTATACTCTAACTGTACTGTTTGGGGAGGATTAACTAAGAGACCTGCAATGTATAAAACAAGAATGAAATGTTTATTATTCAGATATCAAAAATGCGTGTTTCTTTTTGAGCTATTATACCAGCCTTATAAACCGTAGGTTCCTGTTTTTTCATGTCTAGGATCCCCAAGTGGATATGAATTATTTGATTTTGCCCCAAGGAATCCTATCGAAGAATATTTTTGTCTTTGTCAGATATGACTTGATACAGAATTGCATAACTGTCAAAATACTCTTCATTGTGCTCATTGCAAAAGGATAGTGAAATTAAACTGCTGACCCCCTTTGGGAACCACTGCTATGTCTTGTGTCAGGGGGAGGGATGAATTAGAAAATGAGCAATGTAACAAACTTATAAAAATGTTTATTATTCAGATGAAGCCCCCCCAAAATGTTCCTTTTTGATGTGGTATATGTCCTCTTAACAGCTGGCCAAGGCTTTGCTCTCTGATGGAGGGGGTCATGTGTTCTCCTCTCATAGTGCTTTGCTTTGTTGTCGTTGTTGCTTTCGTTGCAGGTACCGAGCACGAGCATCACTGACGGTGGTTTCGTTGTTTCGTTTCTCCAGCTTCTTCATGACATCCTCAGCAGACCCCTCTGACAAGAGAACAAACTCATCTATTAGCATGCCAGTGTAATATAGCGTGGCAGAGCTTATGTGTCTTAACTTCATACACCATATAAAACCCTTAAGATTGTCACGCATGAATGGTCATTTGGTGGATGCTTTTATCCGAAGACCTTTACAGTAAGTACATGTGTGGCCCCAGTACAAATCCAGCAACTTATCCTGAAGCCTAACCATTGAATTATACAGAACTGACATTCCCAAATTATTATTTAATAATTCCAAAACCTGTTTGTCTTTTTGCCGCCTCCTTGGCCTCCCATTTTGCCATCTCCTCGTCAGTCACTTCTTCTCTTGCCACATTGCTCAGCTCATAGACGTCCACCTCGTGGAGCTTAGGCAATAGGTCCTTCACCCACTCGTAACGAATGGGACACACTGTCCGGATGTACACCCGCGAGGTCACCAGCACATCATGGAAGATGACCCAGTCCAGCTCCGCCTCCTGGTCAAATAGCTTGGGAGCATCAAAGAAAAAAGATCAAAAGGAGAAATCGGAGTGGAAATGGGGATTTTGTGGTTGCAGATTCACAATTATTATGCAATATAAGGACATGGGTTGTTATCCATAACAATCCTCCCTGGATTTTCAGATATGTCTTGCATGGAGTTTTATTAGTGATTTTCTAAATAAATTAAATTAAAAATACATTTACCGATGATGATGGATGAATCTGAACCATGGATCCGTGACCATCCATTGTGCAAAACACTTTTCCAACTGACCTTAGTGGGATGAAGGAAATTTCAATGAACAAGTATTCACAACACAAAGAGTGACTAAAGGAATAAGAGTTAAATATGGATAATTTCAAAAGTTTATCAACACTGTTGATACCTTCTGGCAACGTTAGCGAAGTATCCTGTGCAGAGGCATCGTCTGAAGAGTTCGTTCTTATTGCCATTAAACGTTTCTGAGGGGAAATCTCTCCTCTGCAAGGCAACAGGGTGCGTCATGTCCACAGTAATATCAATTATAATAGAAAAACAGGTGATTGAAAATAAATGACAGAATTCAGTGTCTGACCACGTCTACAAAGAGGCTCATTTCTACATCAGAAGAGACAGAATTATCTACCATAGATAGTGACCAAAAAGACACAATTGTTAATCACAGCAATTATGTTTAGAGTAATATGAAATACTTATAGAGCATGGATACATGACAGGCTTCCAGTTATGTGCCAATGAGGTCCATCAACTACCTTCTGAAGCCGGAGGAGGATCTCTCGCAGCTGAGTCTCCACGCTGAAGGCCGACTTCAGTGCCCTCCAGTGGATCCAATTATCTTTACACCACGCTGAGGGGCTGTCGCTGCAGAACGCAAGAAAAGCTTCACATTAAGTAGTCATGGGTTAATATCATCAAGCAAAGGGGATGACTCCATAGCAAGTAGTAAACCATAACATTTTGAAATGTCTTTAAAGAAGCAAAACGCTAATAGCACACAGTCTGGATGCAACTTAGTACAGTACCTGGCCTTACACCATTGAAACACACTCAGAAGTGTTGCAAAGTCATTAATACTGCCCGCCTTGGCAGCCAGCTGCCTGTGCTTCGTATCTGCTTCTTTCTGTTTCTCAGGGTGGCCTGCAGGGAGTATGAGATCAGTCAAAATCCACTGAAAATCCATCTCTTTACCTCTACCTTTCTCCTCTAATTGCACATGCCCTTGCTTTTGCCTTGCCCCTCACATTTTTAACACAACCAAACAAAAAAATTGCCCTGCACTCTATATTACTGTCACTACTTCTTCTCGGACAAGATTCATTATTACCTCTTTATTCTTACAATTTCCTTAATGATACAACATGAACATTTCAGATGACACATGAACGTTTTCATTCATTCTACTTTCTCGGTATGGTTAAGCTCTGGACAGCACATAGGTTGCACTGAATGATTACATATTTCTGACATGGCGGACAAATCTAATATGAGTGAAAAAAAACTAAAACCAAAGAACCCTTTGTAACCCTTCATAAACAGACAGACAGAAGCTAACCTGGCCGGATAAAAATGTTTTCTACGGACAGCATGGCGGCCACAGGCAGGAGCAGGTCCTGGCAGCCAAAAGAGGCAGCTTTAAGCAAGGCCCTGGTAAGCCCTGGGTGGAGGGGGAATTCCACCATCAGCTCCCCCAGCTGGGTCACTCTGCCTCTCCTACAGCCAACACACCAGACAGGAGGTGGTCATGACATTTTATTGTCTCCTACATTAACTGACTACTACTGTGGACAACAACAATTGGACTAAGTCCACAACTGCTCACCTGTCAATGGCATCACATTGGTAGAGTTGTTTTAGTGCTTCTAGAATAAACCTCTCCTCGGGACGGTCCAGGTAAGGGAACCTTAAAAGAAATTCAGTCATCAAGTGCTGGGCATTACTACTCAAGGTAAATATTAACCAAAAGAAAGTGCGTTGAACATGAAATAGGACATTCATCTCCAAACATGAAATGGATACCCATGTACCTAATGACATCGTGAACCCCCAGGCACTTGAGTGTGAGTATTACTGCAGTGAGGCTTGTCCTCTGGATCTCAGGAACCGTGTACTCAGGCATGCACTTTTCCCAGTATTCCTTGGTATAGATTCGAAAGCATTTCCCGGCCGAGGTTCTTCCAGCCCGGCCTGCTCGCTGCTGGGCCTCACTCCTAAACACAGAAAACGCAAACCCAATCCATCTTGGCAAGTCTTCTTTATGGCACGGATGTTACTATTATGATTTATCATTTATTCCAAAACTCACTTTGAAATAGGCACCACCTCCAAGACATCCATGCCTACCCTTGAGTTGTGGTTGAGCTGTTTCACAAACCCACTGTCTATGATGTACCTGCATGGAAAACAGGAATGCAGTTTGATGTGTTTTGCACAAACATAAGTGGAACTTTTTAATAGTGATGTTGACATAACAACATCACTGTATGAGTTCTTGTGAGATGTGATATATGCAGCTCAGTGATAAGCCAATAACCACAGGCCTGACTCACTTTATGCCATTGATGGTGAGAGATGTTGCCGCAATATTGGTGGCCACCACACACTTCCTTATGCCTGGTGGGGGCGCCTGGAAGATCTGCCTTTGCTGATCTGTGAAGAGAGAATTATTCATGTATTTCACACAGCAGTTGTGTTTTGTTTCATAGTATCATGGCAAAGAAAGTTGACAATGAGCTAATTTCAGTTAAGAAAATACACCAAATGTCGTTTAGTTACCGGTGGGCATGGATCCATAAAGGGGCAAAATAAGGAGGCCCTCCACGGTTTGGTCCTGTACGTCATAGCGGTAGTCTATGGACTCAGCCTTCTCATACAGCATATCACAGGCCCTCTCAATCTCTGACTGACCTGTCAAACATGGATGAGTTCACATTAACTGAGTCAGACTTAATGTAAGCTCTCAACTTTGAACATGATAAGTTGCCTTGCCTGTCAAGAACACAAGAATATCCCCAGCCATTTCACTGGTGTGCACATCAAGGGCCACCTTCACAACCTGTTAAGCAAAAAGATGCAATATGCAATTAAATGCAGACATAATGCATCAAGCTGCAAAGAGACATGTACACTACATCATCAGTGTTGATCGTCAAATTATAAAACCAAGTTAAGGTAAATTTCTTTCCCCATAACAATCTTTACTTTCATGACATAAAACTCACTACCAACCTCTTTGGCATAGCTGGAGCTGTCTGTGTCTTTGGGTCCCACAGCGGAGCCAAACTTGCAAGTGACAGGAAACGTCCTCCCAGGAATAGTGAAGACAGGGCAGTGGCCAAGGAAGGCTGAAAGCTTATCAGTTTCCAAGGTGGCTGACATCACCACCACCCTCAGTGGGAGTGATCGGCCGCTGGTGGACTTATCAGGGTTGGAGAAGATTTTCTTCAATAAACCCAAGAGAATATCCTGCAACATGAAAAGTCAAATAAGTACAATTTTGTTTTTTTTTTACAAACAGAAAAATTCAGCAGCAGGGTGACACAGTGAGTAGGGAGACCACCCTTCAACCAGAGGACCCGGGTTGAAGCCCTCATACTCACTCCATTGCGTGATTAATTAATTGGTGTGTGTAGCCATTAATTGGATGGCATGGTTCAGGAATGATGGACATAAAGAATCAATCAAGGAGGGATCAATCACGGAGACTGACATACTTTATGCATATCATGGTGGACTGCAGACATAGGGTCAATATAAGTATACTGTCTTCGCAATAGACTTACTGTGTTGAGGCTCCGTTCGTGGGCTTCATCCAAAATCACAACACTGTACTGAGAAAGACTAGGGTCCGCCAGGATCTCTCTGAGCAAACAGCCGTCTGTCATGTACTTCACGACAGTGTCCTGGATGAAACACAGTCACGTCAGCATATTCAAGAGTGTTTCACATGAAGAAGACATCTATATTTCTGTCAGTTTTGGATCTTTCGTCTCCCACCTGTGACGTGCAGTCATCAAAGCGTACTTGGTAGCCAACTTCTCTACCAAGAGTGCATTGCATCTCGTGGGCTACTCTCTGGGCTACCGTGATGGCTGCCACTCGTCGGGGCTGGGTGATGCCAATTTTGCCATCTTTCCAAAAACCTACCCAAGAGGGAAGTCGTCAGCACTCCATAACAATTCATGTTTTTAGTCTATAGTTTAGATTTCTAATTTGACTAAATTTACTTGGATATTTAAAGGTGAATTATAGTCTGTAGTCTTTATATTTGTAGAATAGAGTTTACCCACATTTTTGTGACAAAATCTTAATGATTAAATTGAATAAATGAATGGTATAAATCATAGTAAGAGCACCAACCTGCATAAATGATTTTCTCAAAATACATTTTTATATTGTTTATAATGGTGTCTGTTTGCCTTGTGACGATCACCGCCTGGGGTTTATAGTTTACCCACCTGATAATATTATTACTGGACTGTTTACGTCTTACCTGCTTGACGCAAGTATTGTGGAAGTTGTGTGGTTTTCCCACTGCCAGTCTCTCCAGTAACAACTAGGAATGCACTGTCCTTGACAGCCTTAATAAGTCTGGCTTTGTGCCGATAGATCGGCAGGTTTTTCGAGTCGTCATCTTTTTTCGGGTCCCATTTGGTTGGTTTTGACATTATGGAGCCTGTGCAGCTTCCCCAGGAGATGATGGCCGAGTGTAAGTATCAGACAAGAGCAACACGAACCATGCCAACAACGTGTTAGTGTCTGTACAACATGGCTTTAAAAAGAACAGGTATAAAAACTGCTATTTCCTTCACTTTTATTAATTTCGTTCAGAAAACGACACAAGCATGCATTGACTTCCGCAAAACAACCCACTCTGTTTTTCTATTGGCTGAGTAATGAGCACATGACTGTAAGCCCCGCCCCCACAGCAAAAACCCGACACCCTTAACTTGCATTCAACACTGTTTATTCAAAGTTTATTTGATGAACTGAGAAAATACTGAAGCAAAGTTGTTTGAATGAAAAGGGGGTTGAAGTATATATTTTAAAGATAATATAGCTGCAGATGTTTCCTCGGTTATTTACACTAGATGAATGAGAGGTCCACCAGAGACTACATTGTAAAGATTTCTCTGTCTTGGCCTTGGTCTGATTCCTCCCGATCTCCGCTTTCCTAAAAGGAAGTTAAACAAGACTTTAATTGAAATCACTAACATTCAACGTTTTGCATGCAAGCAGCAGTATATAAATCAAAAATTTAACTGGAGAATCAAAGATACCTAAATATCTAAAGAGTAGCTTCAAAGGTTAGAAATATAGACTCACTTACTATTGCTACAGGGTTGTGAGCAGTCAGCTCCTTTACAGATCTCTATATCACAGTGGAAGTATACCTGTATGAGCAGGCAATCAAAATCACCAACACTACAAATTACTATTTGCTTTCAATGTAGTAGTGGGCTTACATAGGCCTTACACTGAATATCTTTTGATACTGGTTCTTTCTTGTTACATACCAGGCTTTGAAACCCAGGGGGCTTCACAAATGAGAACAGCTTGACCACAAACCATTTGTGAAGGGCGGGACACTTCAAGTCCTTACCGGAGACAACCGGTAATAAAACTGTCCTGTGGCTATCGCCACTAAAAGGACACCTGGAGTGGATACAAAGATTAGCCTCAATGGACCCTGGTTCTTTTTGAAGTACAGCTGAAGTCATTCCTGTATTTTTTTCTGAATCAAAAAACTCTGCCAAATTAATTTAGAGTGGACTTACCCTTTAACGAGCAGGCTCCATCTTTGCAGGTCATGTGGGTCTTTGGTTGGTGTGGCCCAGCAGTCCTCCAAAAGCAGCACCAGCTCCTTGTCCTCAAGTTTGAGAACAAATACCTCCACATACACAGGCTGGCCCAGCTCAGTAACCAGTGGAGGATCATGAGAGGAGTAGAAGGATCGGTAGGAGGAATCTGGAGAGAAAATATATATATAAAATTATTGTTTTCTGGAAGATAATTCTTCTCAAGAGAAACACGATGTAAATATGGAAACTTGAAATGCTGGAAAGTAAAACTATAAGCCTGACCTTTAGCAAACCTCAGTTCAGCCCTCAGTATTCCCTCACTCGTCAGTGCTGATGGGTAATGTGATTTTTCTCCTTGAATCTTGATGCCCACCTGAGACATTCTGGCCAGCACAAAGCTGCAACGCACAGTTAGTCTAACGAAAGAAAAATTAGGACTGAATCAGGTGTCCATTAAGCTTCAAAAAAAAAAAAAAAAAAATGTTCTTCTTACTGGTAAGGGGTTTCTCGAAATATAGATCCTTTCTGCAGAGGTCGTTTCGCCTCAACGTTGACCCAGTAGGTAATAATCCCATCTGCTATCTGAAAGAGACAGTTTGTCCATTCGCACAAAAACTATCTGGTGATTGTGGTCAGTAATTCATTGATGGACAATTTATCTGCATTTACCACAGACTGGGTGCCACAATCAGTGAATGGAAAGCTGAACGTGACTGTGTCAGTGGATCTACTTTGAGGTTTACAATTTTGGCTCTGGCTGGAAGGGATCCATAGTGTGTCCATGTTCAGAGGCGGGAGTGTGGCATTCTGG
>OOFE01049915.1:11047-26047 GCA_900323365.1 Monocentris japonica
CTGTGGCATTCTGGGAGATGGTAATGTTGAATCCATCCTTGTTGCAGAGAATTTGTCTTGATACTGGTAGATTATCATTTTTGATTTCTTCTGTAGGAAACACTAAATGCTTAATAATACACAGATGATCATATCAAACAGATTTTTTTAATCAATATCAATAAAACTTGAATTGGTACCTTGAATTTCCCTTTTGCAGATCAGAGGTACCGGCTTGGCAATCTCAACTCTGCCCTCGTCTGCAATTGTCATGATGACAACAGCCAAACTTGTGATGTATTTCTCATAAATGAAAAAGCATTGAAAGATGAGTTTATGAACACTGGTGCTTGTGTATGTCAAAAACAAACAGATAGGAGAATATGCTTGGCTTACTTGTTTTCTCACAAAACAGCCATGAAAAGCAACAGCGAAAATGACAAAGGTCTCAGTTTCTCCAATGAAGTAGTGGCACTGTTGTGCAATGGCCGTGGCTTGGTAATATCTGCCTTGTTCATCTACGTGTGGATTTGGATATAGACAAGAACGCAGCAAAAGCAAAGTATCATTCAAAGTACGGGGCATTGTGGATATCATTATAAAACGTTGGTAATGACTCAGCTCTGTCGCACTTACCTTGAACATAAATGGTGAATGGAAGATTGGCAACTTGCACCTTTGGTATGTAAACAGACATGAACCCTTTGTGACAAATCAATGTGTTGTTATTAACATCCTGATAAACCGTAGCCTGGAATAGCTTCGGAGGGGCGTGTACGTCACATTTCATAAAGAACAGTGATAGTGAAATAAATGCCACCATGAAGAAGTCCCTACTGTAGGTCTTCATGTCGGGTTACTGAAGGTCCCTGTGGATGCGACGGGTGAACCAGCTGTTTCTCGTTTGGCCTAATTGGCATAACATTAGGTGGCATTCTCTTGAAAATGATCTCTTTATTTCTTCTCCTCTACTACCACAAGTACGATTTTACATCGGCTTAAATGAAATTATATCATAAAATGAAGAGTTTCATTCCAAAATGAGTTATTTGCCATGTGGATTATATGATATCTAATCTGGCAAAATGATTGCTGGCATGAAAGTAAAAGATACTGTAGAGGTTATTAGCTATAAAGTAACATTTTAGTGTGTGCATGTTTGTTTTCTTTTAATTGAGCACAGAACATCAAGCAAAATCATTATTTTAAACTTTTATTTGTACACCTTTTTGGAATGAAATCCTTAATTTCTTCCAGTAGTTACAGTGAGGTAGACCTACAGATTAAATGAATCATCCTGCAATAAGTGATTTGAGAAAACTTCTAAATGTTGAATTGTTGAGTAATGTGTAACAAATAACTTAATGAAAGAAGCAATCTCATATTAACCATTTACAGAACCTTTTCAGAGACTACACCATTCTCTGTTAAGAATGAACACTAGGGGACAGACTGGAAACTGATTCGGTCAACTCAGTAGAATGGGCTGGTGCGTTTCCATTAATCCTGGTTTAAATGTAATTCTGAAATCCAATATGATGTTTTGGAAAAAAACAAATATAGTTCTGATATCAGCGGCAATAACGTATCAGTGACCAGCTCTCATGAATTCAAAGCTTAATGGCCATCACTACCACATACACCGATCAGCCACAATATTAAAACCACTGACAGGTGAAGTGAATAACATTGATTATCTTGTTACAATGGCACCTGTCAAGGGGTGGGATATATTGGGAAGCAAGTGAACAGTCAGTTCTTGAAGTTGATGTGTTGGAAGCAGGAAAAATGGGCAAGCGTAAGGATCTGAGAGACTTTGACAAGGGCCAAATTGTGATGGCTAGACGACTGGGTCAGAGCATCTCCAAAACAGCAGGTCTTGTGGGGTGTTCCTGGTATGCGGTGGTTAGTACCTACCAAAACAACAATGGGCACGTGAGCGTCAGAACTGGACCATGGAGCAATGGAAGAAGGTGGCCTGGTCTGATGAATCATGTTTTCTTTTACATTATATGGACGGCTGGGTGCATGTGCGTCGTTTACCTGGGGAAGAGATGGCACCAGGATGCACTATGGGAAGAAGGCAAGCCAGCGTAGGCAATATGATGCACTGGGCAATGTTCTGCTGGGAAACCTTGGGTCCTGGCATTCATGTGGATGTTACTTTGACACGTACCACCTACCTAAACATTGTTGCAGACCAAGTACACCCCTTCATGGCAACGGTATTCCCTGATGGCAGTGGCCTCAATCCAATCGAGCATCTGTGGGATGTGCTGGAAAAACAAGTGCGATCCATGGAGGCCCCACCTCGCAACTTACAGGACTTAAAGGATCTGCTACTAGCGTCTTGGTGCCAGATACCACAGGCCACCTTCAGAGGTCTTGTGGAGTCCATGCCTCGACGGGTCAGAGCTGTTTTGACGGCACGAGGGGGACCTACACAATATTAGGCAGGTGGTTTTCATGTTATGGCTGATCGGTGTATATTATTTGAATTGTGGATTTTGATAGAAGACCTTTTGGAATGGATAATGCTGTAAGGATACGAAGCATTTTGATATTTTTGGATATTTATTTGATGCCACAGAGAAAAACATTACATAGCTATTACATATTTCCTTATTTAACATCAACTTTGTGCCAGCTGTGAAATGCATTACAATTGTATCACAATAGAGCAATACAGTAATCAATATCTAGTTTAAAATAATTCTCAATTATAAAATGAATGATTAATAAATTACTTTGTAATTAGGTCCTCATGCTGGAAATTTCTTCACCCATTTCTACTTTGTCCTTTTGTTCGCTACAGTTTATTGAGCTGGTCTCTGCTGTTGTTGTAAATCGGGTTTTCGTGTTCATATTCTGAGAGGGAGAGAACAGATACATGAGAGAGCAGTGTAGAGTATTTGATCCTGAACACACCCCGACAATGAAGTTACCACTCACTTTGTTTGGCTTTCTTCCTCCAAAAACTCGCTGCAATAGAAAACAGAAAGCACCTCAGTGATGAATGAGACAGATGTTTACAGCATGTATTCCCTGTCCCAGGAGGGCATGGCTCATGAGTCACTACCTCTGTGACGATTCTCCATTTGAGATGACGTGGCTTGCTGGTTGAGCTCAGCTTGGTTAACTGTAAAGTAAAAAGAATCAGCGAACTTCATAATAAAAGTCGCAGTCATGTAATTTACGTGTGTTTTATATTACCATAGTAATGTCGAGTGAAACTTGCTTGCCGTAGTCTGCTGAGGAGATCTGAGGAGGGGAAAGAAGATTGAGTCACTCCAGTTTTTTTCTGATTAAATGATGCTGATAATGATTCAATCTGTAAGCGTTATGAAGATTGAACACCTATGTGAAATCCCTGCCGTCTTCTCTGACTTTCCCCCCTGGCAAAGTCACGTGGATTCCTGGTTGGATCAGGCACATTGCCACTTGGAGTGGGTTGATTTCTGTCTAGATCATGTAGATTTCCAGTTAAATCGCAGTGATTTCTGGTTGGGCCGTCTTGATGATTGGCTGGGTCATATTCGTCATTTTCTATGAAGAAAATGAAAATGTAAAAAACTGCCACCGATTTTTGTTTTTCACAGGCTTGCGATTCATGAATTTTGGCAGGAAATACAAAGACATTAGCTCAATTAGTTGAATTAACATGGGGAAACAAGCTATTGTTTTGATCCAGGACACTGTTCATAGATGGAGAGGATAAATGGTAAAGGACACAATTTAGTGAAAACAATGCAAGCTGTGTGAACGCACCATAAACAGCTTGATTGGTGTTGGCCCCTAAAGGAAGAGGAAATATTAATGAAGAAACATAAATTCTCATCAAATACAATAGGCTTTGATTTGAAACCATACTGTAGCTACCAATTGCAGTCAAGAGCTCTAGCTTGAATCCTAAACATTAAGCATGCTCTAGATATTCTACCAATCCCAGATACATGTCCTTATGTCATTGTGTTTTCAACTGATGTTTCAATGTTTTTGTATGTCTGAGAGGGTAGTTGCTCCTACTGAAATATTTGTCTTCACTGATTTGTGCATTTTTGCATTGTGTGTGTGTGTGTGTGTGTGTGTGTGTGTGTGAGAGCGACTGAGATAGATTACCTCTCTCCTGTTCATCTTCTCTCTCAATGTTCTCTCTGCCTGTTTCCAGATGAATTTGGAAACCTGTTTCCACAGATGTACGATTGCCTACAGTGTGTCATTACACAAAGCAATAGAAAGGAAAATAATGCATGGCTTGTTTTCTTTATTATAGTTTTCTTGTCATCCTGTGTCCCATTATATGAGTGGTATAAAACACCTCTAAACACGTATCCAATAGGAAGCAGCGTGGCAGCACGCGGTGTCAGCGTGCTGTATGCCAGGTGTCTCTTTCGCACAGCCTATTGCCCTGAAGCAGGGGTCGACAACCCAAGTGACTAGAAGAGCCATTTTCTCAAATTCTCTCAGTAGCCCAGCCCTTTGGAGCCGCAATGGATGGACAAAAAAAATAATAGAAGCTTATTGATTTGAACACAAAATTCTGACGTTGATATGAATACCTACAAGAGATGGTGTATGAAAAAAAACTATCTGCATTTTCATTTTCTTCTCATATGCTTATTTAAAATAGCTTATGTTATTTAGCAAAAACTATAGTTGAAATGAATAAACGATAAAGGGTAGGCTACTAAGCATCTTCGTTTTTGAAATCCTCATACAACTGCCCCCGATCTTTGATGAAGGACTCTCGGAACTATTCACCATCCATAAAAGGCCTCCCTCCCTTCACAATCTCGTGGGCTGACACGAAGCTCACAGCTCTTTCTCTCTTTCTTTCTCTTTCTATCTCTGTTGAAATATGAATTTGCGTAGCCTAGCCTAGCTCACAACGGCATGCTGTGGTGTGCCTGCACGGAATCAAAGACTTGTGTTAGCGAGTAAGGGGTGTATCTATTGCTTTAAATCGTTTTCATTTTAAGACATGTGGATGAATAACGTGACAACCAAAATCAGTCTGTGCTAAGGCATCAGTCCACATGCCTTGGCTCAGGGATGCTACTTCACTGCCACGTTTAATCATAGTGCGAAAGCAACTTCAGACACCATTTACCATTGATTGACTTTCAAAATGAATGGGATCCTACGAGCAGCGGGAAGCAATGAAAGTTATTTCTATCCAGTAAATTCAAATTGCGCTGGACAACAGTCTAGGTGGACCTGAAGTAGTGGAGAAATTCTAAATTTCACTCTGTACCTTACCTGTGTTCACATAGTCTGGTGGGCTTTCACTCCAAAGCCCTGAAATAGAATACAATTTATATTATTACTTTAACATGAGTATCTATTCTTCCCTCCCTCCATCCATCCCTCACCCACCAAACAGTTTACTTCTACTAAAGTTTAGACTGAATGTGCCAGACAGAGGGGAAATGGAGGAACTCACATCTAATACAGTAATAGCTGCAGCCGCCCAGGAGCAAGACGAGAGCGACCACGCCAACTACGATGTAAACGATGCTCCCTCCACCTAAATGGAAAGTCTGGTTTTATGTAGATGCATCATACAGGAAATGCTGGCTCGGAAGCGTGCCCTTTCTCATATGAGAAAACACGGTGGCCTTTAGGGTTCGTGACCATGGAAAGGAAGACATACCGCATCTCAGTAGCCTGCGTAAGACCTGCTGTGTTCAACATGGCTCTTACAAGATACACCTTTACTCAGACGTAGTAGCTCAAAAGTGTAGTCCTCATGTTACACAAAGCATACGTTTTCTCACCTTGCTCAGAAACTTCCACTTGGTGACAGCTATCACCCTGCTGACAGAGATAACATCCCAGGTCAGACTCCTGAAGCTCATCGATGCGGATGGAGTAGTCCCCTAAGTAGCCCCGGGTGGGGAAGGCCTTTACCCGGCCATGCCTGGGGTCCAGGAATTGAATACTCCTGTTGGACGTGATGTTGACCAGGCCAGAACCAGGATTTTGGGCCCACGACACCCAGTCATGGCCGGAGCTCTGGAGAGCATTTCCAAAGAGGCATAGGAGCAGCACACTGGAGCCAAGTGGGGCGTTGAGTGTGGATGTCTCACAGGAATCAGTTTGACAGTATTGCTCACCTAAAGGGAGGGAGGTTGAAGCAGATGTTTACAGTATAGATTAATCTCATGCTCAAATAACTAGTGGTGCTATATAATCAATGATTAAGACAATTCTTTCCTATGCATCAAGATAATGAACTTTTCGTTTTTAGAAAGTCAAAGCCAAAAGGGGACAAAAGATGTCAAACAGTCAGGGTTGGGAATAAAGTAATAAATGTTTTAGTCTTCTTCTACCTGTTACTCTGTTTTTATGTACATTTGTTCTGATCGTATTCAGTCAACATCTTACTTCATAATTCATAATTGATTGGTAATTGATGATCGATTATGTCATAAATCCAATTGTCTATCAGCCTGACCTGGTTAGGCCTGTGAAGTCCTTTGAGGCTTGTTTGTGATAAAGGGCGACATAAATAAACTTGACATGTAACAGGATAACAGTGAGCTAATAAACAAAACTGAAAAATCTAGTAAATAAAAAAAAGAAGATATTTAAACCAAATTCTGTAGGCACAGTACTTGTTGGATTACTAAAACACATGTTTCAAAAGAAAAGATGAATTGTAAGTATGAGGTTATTGTCTACAGGAAATAGATTGAACAAATATACATTTTAACAACTTATGTTTTTTCAGGGTTGTTCTAACTGTTAAAATAACAGACTGTGAATTCAAACTGACTATTTGTTAATGCTATTTATTATTTCAAAGATAATTAAAAGTGATCGGCTTAAGTTCTTTTTTATCCAAAGAAAAAGTTTGGATAAAAAAAAGCAACAATTAAACAATTCATTTAGCACAGTGCAATGAGTATCTCTGTCTATTTGGTTAGCTCTTTCATATAAATGATAACTATTCTCATTCCAGAAAGGACTTACCATTTGAAGACACACACATACAGCACAGCGCTATACAAAAAATACAATATTTGTCAGCATGTACGGCTAGCATCTTGTACGATGTGAACAGCATGGTGGTTAAGGACTGAACCGTTTCAAGCGTCACTGGACAAAACCACAAGACCCTTGACAATTCATTTGGTGATTTCCGCAAGTGCATTGCACTCCACCATTACATGAACAGCAGCTGAATGTTTGAAATGATTGTTACCTGAAGATAGTGCGCATGGATGGACTGCTATTTTATCTTATGTATGCATCTGATGATTTGATTGCAGTAAACACGTCATTGTAATAATGTTGCCACACAGCAGCATGCAGCATAATATGGCACAGCGACACTCAAGACCCATGTTGAGAACCTTAAAGTACAGAAAACTCCCCAGATTGGTCTATATGATCACCTGATCTGTTCATAAACTCAGTTGTTCCAATGTTCCCGAGTGAAAATTCAACCCTTTCACAATTATGTCATTTCACAATTATGTCATTAGCTGTAGCAGCAGCAAATACAACAGCTTTCCGATGGGGTTGAAATGGCTGTCGTCTCTACAGACCACAGTAGCTTCCTGTTGAAACCTGTTGACATTTGCAGAGAAAGGGGTAAAGAGACAACTAAACAGAAGGGGAACATGGCCAATGGAGGAATAAAAGATTTAGTTGATCAAGCTACCTCTATCTATTTAGTCACACCTGGCCACTTACATTTCAAAAAGAAGTATTCATGTGTGAAACACTTTCTTGTGTCATATAAGATGTAAAATGAAAAGAGGTTTATTTGGCTCATTGTATGTCTACCTGTTTCAAATTTCTGATACAGCTGCTCTCTCTCTCTCTCTCTCTCTCTACCACAACTGTGCCACTTCTACTGAAGGGATAGATCCTGTAGCCTAAAAAGAAACCAGCACAGAGCCACATCCTTCACATAGTCAATATAGGAAGACACACTTCAACATTCATACAGCTACAAGCAGACACAAAAACAGTGGGGCAACTGTGTGTGTCTCAGATCACTTCCTATTACTGCGTCAGTTTCACTAAGACACACAATTCTGGGTTTAAATTGTTGTGTGATAAATAGGGGTCTCAAACCTACAGTCCAAAAGTGCAGATAAATGAAGAGTACAGCAACACCTTGACTTACAGTGAAAGACTTGTAATGTTGCTGGTAATGGACGACTCACAAAAGAGTTGGCCTTGTTGAATGACAATTCATTCAATTCAATTAAATTCAATTCAATTAACCCCTCATAAGAAATCTAACAAGATTCTTACATTAACACACATTTTTATGGCAGTGTTTTTTAATAGAGCATTTTTCATCTATACTTTTATCTCTTTAGGTGTCACAAAATGTTATGGATGCTAGCACCCATCAGGTCTTCTACAGCCAATTCAGGAATGACATGACATTGGCTGCTTTAGTCAGCAAAAACACCAAACATACTGTATATGTAGAAGAGTTGTTTAAGCTATCTAAAATGACAGCGGGCTCTTGGAGGGTGAGGAGGGTGATGCCGAGTTCAGCTGGCTGAGAAAATCATGTTGAGGCTCGGGAGGATGAACAGTATAACCACAACTAGGTAACAACTAGGTAACAGTACACTACAACCACATTTTGAGTGTCAGAACACTTCCCTTTCAATCGTGTGACAATTTTGAAAACGTTTTCAGAACAGACTGAAAACCAACATATTGCACACCATGTTGGTGTGTAACTCACAAATGTAACAGCCAGCCTCCACAGTAATCCATCTTTACTAAACAGCCCACCTCACTACACAGCCTATGACACCCTCTGTGAGTTGGTGTGTCATCAGCTCAGAGAGACAAGCAGCTGCTTTAGTAGTGCATGTGAAACAGAAACATTTCTATTAGTTGTATAGCTGCCTCAAGTTATAAGTGGTGCACTTTGTAATCAGAGGCTATAATCAATTGCAATGAACCACTGGAATAGTGTCGATACCCACAGAAAAACTATAGAACTACATTCCCCAGCTGACAACAGCCAGTCGGCCATCTTGCCCCAGCTGAAGGGCATCACCAATCAGCCAAGTGGGAGCTGATCGCCAAACTAAAGACTTTAAGAGTGGCTTCTACAGCCCAGGGGGACAGAGCATCCAGCGAGCAGTCAGGCAGGCTGCTGAAGGGCCTCCTGGCAAAACAAAAGACAAGAAATAAAAAGAGATAGAAATCAGAAATGTCTCCACATCTCTTTTTTTAAACCTGTACAGGAAACACAGTCTAGTCTAGTTGAACTTGGTCACCCTATAAAATATCTATGTGACTATACCAGTGTGGAACCAGCCCAATCAATTTACCGACTACATACACATAGAGAGTCTCTTTGACCATTTATTAACATTAACCAGACATTACTTTTCTTTCCACTGTAAGTACTAATTTTCAAAAACAAGCCAAGCACTAATTGAATTGTTGTTGGCATTGTGGACAATGATGTTAATCATTGTAAATCACACCTTCATTCCTGAGAATGGATCAAAACTGGTGGCCGAGAAAATAAAGATTGTGCTATCGGACGGGAAAATCTTATATTGGGGTAACGAGAAAAATCTAAACTATTCACTGAGGATACTTCAGGAAAAGAAAATGACAAGCTTTACTTTAGGGGCAAGTGTTTGTTTTGACTATTAATAAAAGAAGTACAACCAGTTTCGGTTGTAACTAACTCGGTTGTTGATCAGTCAAAGAGAATTAAATATCCAGAGAATAATGACGCATGGGAAGTTGAGTTTAACATGGAATCTTACATCCCATAACATAAAATACTAGTTGGAGATGAAATTAAAAATGTCTCAGATGCAATTAAGGAACTGGTGAAGTTGCTGGAACCGACGACAACAAAGCTTTGGATGGTATTCTCTCCATATTGGAAACTAGCATCAGTGATGGAATTGAGGGTAAACTGGCAATGTTTTTAGAAGTTTTCATAAAACACACTATGTTGTGCTTAAAGTAACTCACTTTATGTGTTTTGGATGCCATAACAAACTTGAATTTATGAATAAACCAAGGAGAAGGTTTGAAATTGTAGCCCTGTGAGGCTGGATTCAGCTGTCACATGGCTCCTGATGTACGTTCCACAGTTATACTACAACACTGTTTACTCACATGCCTGTTCCATGGTCGGTGCAACAAATTCATAGCCTGACTCGAAGACAAACAGACAATTACATGGCATTAAAATGCAATTTTCTTCATCTCTGTAAGGGCTGCTATAATTGTTTCTCACCAATTACAGTCAGATTAACCTCCTCTTCACCCGCCCCTTCCAAACCTCCATTCACACTCAACGTGCTAACAGAAGGTAGGTTGCGTTCATTGTGTTTTGTCTAAAGAACAAACAAAAAAACTGAGCATTGCTTTTTCTATCAAAACTGAGATATTTTTGAAATTTAAATATATAACAAATGTTTTCTTTTGTTTTTTTTTTACTTCTTGGCTGATGGATAGTACACAATTTTGAAAATGTTCAATTCAATGAATTCCTAACGTGTTGATTGTTGCAATTGCAGATACAATTTCAAAATGAGTGTGCTGTAGATGTGTGAAAGATGTGTTGAAAGCATATCCCTGTCAGATTCAAAGATGAAGTGAGTCAGATTTCAGTCACAATACATAACATCCATCTAAGATCATGTCAGGCAGATGCACACCAATGTGACTATTCTCAGGCTACAAAAATAATCAAAATTGTCATATTGACTATCACACTTTTAAAATCACAAGATATATCAATTCATATCTCGATTACAATAAGAAAGAAATCCAGTTGCATATTTTAACAATGTATTTCTTTTGTATTTCTTTCATCTTGTCAATATCATTAGTCACAGCAATGCTGTCATTGGATCAACCAAGAGCAGTGCAATACTGACATCAGTGCTACAATATCTAAGTTACACAAGTTTGTTGAATATCAATAATCATCAAGTCAAATTTATTAATTGAGCACTTTAAAACAACAAAGTTTGCACCGAAGTGCAAAAGCTTATCTGAAAAATAGGACAGGGACAGTGTGGCTTCCTCTCAAATGTAGAGAGTAGCAAAAGACCCAGCCAGAGCAAAAGCCACTCTGCTGCCCCCTAACGTTGGTATTAAAAATGACTCTCAGAAGGCGTCGGAAATATCTTAACTACGATTGGAGTGAAAACCCCCAAAAAAGAGGAAAATGGACCGACAGTTGCAGTCAAAATATATTTTGATTACACTTGCAGACCCACAGGAAGAAAAAGTATTTACATTGTCAAAAATATACTTCGAATGAATGTCCTGTAGGCTGCATGTACAAATAAATTTTGGGCCAATATTTGGAAACATGTCTAAAACATAGTCAAATGCAATTTTTTTGCGTCAAGCTAGCCAGTGATGGCCAAGATGATACCGGAAAATGGGAGATTCTGACTTCAAAATAAAAACATCAAGATTACCAAAGAAACTTGCCGTGAGGAAAGCCGGGGGGGATCAGGTATCAGCACCGGGGTCCACGTGCACAGTGAGCCAACAGAGAGCATGAGAATGATGACAGGTAACAGGAGGGCAGTTTGCATAGAGCTGAAACTAGAGGCTACACTAATGTAGACTCGGTGGCTGAACTGTAAAGTGCTGTTTCTCCAGCGTGTGTAGCTGTGGCCAGTATGCGAGGCTGACTGAGACAACTGCCTGTCCCAACCTAACTGTAGGATGGCCGGGAGCCACTGGAAAGGCCTCTTCCTCTCTTTATTCGACTACAAAACTGAGAAATACATTGTCGCCAAAAACAAGAGAGTTGGGATTTTGTATAGAATTGTGCAATTATCTATCATCGGATACATTATTGGGTAAGTAGCAACACTCACTTTCGAGTACCATCATTTCATACCATATGTTGTTCTACAGGCTTGGTAAAATGTCGTTCATCGCTAGAAAACCCCAAGATATTCCGACAGGGAATGATAGTGTGTCTGTCCGACTCAGTGGTGAGTTTATGGTGACCTAATTGTTCTGGACGTCATGGTATTTAAAAAATAAAACTATTCCTATAATAGTCATACAGGCTATTATATACAGTTCATGCTTTTGCTGTGATATTTTTATAGTGTCCTAAAATTTGTTAAAGGGTTCCTGTACTGGAAAAGGGAGACGGTTAGTGTTATAGTAGGGCAGGGCAAACTGTCATTCGACCATACACCACCAACAGCTTTTATATGTATATTAAATATTGTATTAAACATTCTACGTTTAAAAACATGTTGATAACTTGTATAGCCTACTGTTAGTACCCTAAATGAATGTCACACAAACGTTTTCTAATGTTCAATCTCTAAAAGTCCTTTGCTCATTGATGTTCAGCCAAACCCAAATGAAAAAGTACTACAGTAATACAGTCATATGTAGTAATGCTATAATACATTTTGAGAGTATGCTGTACTGTGACTATAACTTCAAGTCCCTACAGGAATACCATAGTGATACCGTGGGAGATAGAAAATACCATAAAGACAGTATAAATTCACTATTGTGTATCACTGACGCACTATAACACCAATAGGAACAGTATAGGAACATTGCTTTCTTAGTCTTAGTCTAAACAACATAAACAAGCACAAGAGAACACATTAAAAGTGACACATTATATCTTAAACGTGCTGAAATTAAACACCTTACTTTCATTTCAATGCAAAATTCAATGCATTCCTTTTTGTGGTGGTCAGGGACAGCACATCTGTATTTTGAGGGTTGCCTCCTCTCACAGGTGGGTGTTCTTGACCAAGAAAGGCTACCAGGAGACAGATGAGGCCATCCAGAGCTCCGTTATATCTAAACTGAAGGGCGTCTCGGTCACTAACACCACTGAGTCTGGCTTGCTGGTGTGGGGTCCGGAGGACTATGTCATCCCACCACAGGTGAAAACGTACACTCTGTTTTCAGCCTTCCCTAATGATACTATCACCAGGGCGTGAAGGTAACTTTTTTCACGTGCTGGCAGCAGTGGCGGGTGGATTCATAATCTGAACAGCCAGTTGAATTGATGAGCCACCAAATTAGTTAAGAGACTGAGTGAAACCAAGCTGATTGCTGGCTAGTAGAAAATAAAAAAAAATAAAAAAGCATTTCCTTGATTCCTTGTGCCAATTTCAAGCCCTGAATGAAACAGGTGTTAACTGGAGCATTAACATGCATCAGTGCAGACTAGAAAAGCAGTAAAATGTGAAGAAGTACCTTGTGGCACTTAAGGTCAGTTATCTTACGGTGTTCTCTGCTGTTATAGGGCGAAGCTGTTCTTTTCATTGTAACCAATTTCATTGAGACACCAAACCAGAAGCTGGGATACTGTGCCGAGGTAAGGACATTTTCGAAGGGTAGACTTTTGGTAGAATTTTGGTAGAATAATACAGTAAGACGGTTACAAACTGATCTGTGATAGAAGAGACAGAGCGATAGCACATGGATGCCTTCACAGAATGCCGAAAATGTTGCTCTTTCTGGCTCTCTATTTTTATATGTCATTGATTTATCCGACCAGTTGCAGGCAATCTCCCCACCTGTTGCTCCGGCCACTGAGTATTGCATCTTCATTTGACTCCTGTCAGAGCCATACACTCTTAGAAAAATAAGTGCCAAGTAGAACCATTACAGGTTCTTCGGCTTGTACCCATAAGGGAACCCTTTTTAGTTCCAAGTAGAACCCTTTATCAAGGTTTTACCAAGAACCTTGCATGAAACGTTCTTCTAAGAACCCTACATGAAGGGTTACACCTATAACCCGCCCAGGCAGGGGCTTATACAAAGAACCCTTTATGGTTTCACCTAGATCCCATCCAGAGGGTTGTACAAAGAACCCTTTATGGTTTCATAGCATATAACTCTAAAGTGAGCTGCTGTAGCTCAGTTTGTTAAGACATTACTCTGTGGACATTTAATGTCAGGGTTCAACTCATAAAACATATACAACTAGTTTGAATAGCAGCCAAGATAGTTGTCATTTGAAAGAGGTGCTATTAATTTGTAATAAACTACAGTCGTATTTAATCTCAAATCAAAGTTACCAAACAATATAGGTTCCTCATAGAACTCATTCTTCCAAAAAGGATTCTTTAAGATGATGTAACCATTTGCCTGCCTAACAACCCCTCTGGACGCTTGCCAGGAGAAAAGGGTTTCTTAGAGGCAAATGGTGACGGGTAGAACCCCATCTCTTTGTGGAAAACCCTTTTGGAACCCTCTTTTCTGAGAGTGTAGCTCTATCAGTGGGTTTGCTTCTGTCTAACGATGTACAATTATCATGAAGGCATGAAGCTGGACTGAATGGATGTAGTGAACATAGCTAAAGACGGGTACATGATGTGTCTAAACCAGGTGTCCCGTTTTGTCTGATACAAGGATACCAGTGAGCTTGGCACGAAACTGTAAAATGCAGCTGAGCATGCATGCTTTTTTGCAAGCCCTTTGAGTGTTTGTCATCTAGATGCAGTGTCTCCTGGGCTAGACATTCAGTGTCTCCATCTTTCACGGCTTGCAACTGCTGCCTGAGGCTAACTGTGTTTACTTTAAAGTTTGTTTATTGACACCCTGCAGTTTGAAGTCTGATCATCTGGAAACTATGCCCCCGGCAACGGTTTGTTTTTTAAGCTTGTTTATCTTGTCCTGGAGGAAAAACACAATTAGAAACCTAACAGTTCTAGGCCTAAGTGTTTGGTCGTATCGGTGAACTCAAATACAGCTCCATGTTACATCATCATACAGGCACTTTGCTCCCATCGTTGTCCCCAAAGGCTTGTGGCTCATATTTAAGGTATAGGTTCCATATTAATTGTGATCCAGCTGAGGTATGTGGAGCCTGCCATCCCTGGAGCTTCTGGTGTTCACAACACCTACACAGAAACCTCAAACAAATATGTGGTATGGTGGCACTGCCATCACAACCAGGCGACCACTGGACTGGATTCAACAGTGTGTGTGTGTGTGTGAGAGAATCATTTGCTTCATAATTTGCTTCAGCCACATCCATAGCTGCATATTTCC
>OOFE01049915.1:36538-52949 GCA_900323365.1 Monocentris japonica
AGATGATTCATACCTTTGATTCATTTTCACTTTCACCATCACCAATCACCATTTTTGAAATTCTTTGCCTTTCAATCAAATGAAACTACTTCGGTTGAGGTTGGGCAACTAAGATTAGGGTTAAGGTTAGGGATAGGTTTAGGCAACTTAAACTCTGATTAAGGTTTTGGTCATGGTTAAATAAGAAAACTTCACTCACAGCAGTAATATTCTTTGCATGAGTTGGGAAATGAAGCCAACAGAGTTGAAGGCAAGTGCATATGCCCATCCACCACCTCATCCCTAAACCCTTAGTCATATGAGTTCTTCCTCCTGTTTCACTTCATTTATCGTATGAAATTACAGTGTATTACTTCCTGTAACTGTAACTAGGAAAGGGCTGCATAAAGATGGTATTACACAAATGAGTTGGTGTGGATATTTTTTTTTATGAATTAGTGCTAGAAGCAGGACACACACACACACACACACACTTAATCCCCTCCTGATGTTCCTGAGTGGGTCACTGCAACAGCCTAATGGTATGTGGGTCGCCAGGCTGTCACAGTTGTGATGGAAAGCTTGACTCCTTTTTGGGAGTCAGCCCTTTAGAACTCATCAAGCAGAAAAAAAACCTTTCAATTCATCTTGTTGATTTGTTTCAGTTACCCAATGTGCAGATGGGGGAGGGAAATCTATGAACCAAGATTTAAAATGTTTATAGTGCAATATAAATGATTGACTCATGAGTTGCACAGCACTATCACTCAGACCTGATTCTTCCATATGCATCTACAGGGGCAGGAGTAACTATCCCATGTCCCATCCTGTCATACCCTGTCACTCCCAGCCATGTACCCGGCAACCTAGACCTGGGCCCAGAAACCAGAAACCTTGTAGGGCCAGTCTCATTTAGAGGCTGAAGGTTGAAAATGAGGGATTAAGAAGAATAGTTCGGATCAACATATTGCACATGACACACTGACTAAGTTAATATCTATATGATGACTGTTTGGTTGGGTCACTTTAAAGAGAATGCTAGCCTTCTGTATGCAAGACTGACAATTTGTTGTGGGTTGAAGAAAAAAAATCAGTTGCAGTCTCACTTAAATTGTGCAGTAAATTGAGAAAACAGGGAAGTAGAGAGCAGATACTCTGAGTGGACAAAAAATAGGAACGCAGAGATGATTTTGGTGCATGCGGACTGTGCTGAAGAAACAAGTCTGTCAGAAAGCAGATTTTGTCGTATTTCCAGGAGAGCTATAATACATTTATGTTCATGAAAATTCATGAATGTTTTTTGTGACAAAGAAGTATGTGCTCCAATCATTCCATCACAGAAAAATAAGAGTTGTAGAAATCATTGGAAACTCAAGACTGCCATGAGATACATGTTCTTTACAAGTGTATGTAAACTTTTGACCACAACTGTACTTCATTGATGAAGGGCTGCATAAGAGAACATGTTATGTTCTCAGTGTATTTACATGGATAAGATATTTGTCTTCTCTTTTACACGGGTCCTCGGATATTTTCATTCAAATATAAATACAAACCCAATGAATCGACTAAAATGGAGGCACAGGGTGGCATCAAAATACTTTTTAATACCACAAATAATTCCTCTAATGGCGTAGCATAATTTCTGTCACGTCTAACATAAGCAGCATGTGAATATAGGTCATACGTGTTAATCTCTCTGCCTGTTTCCTCTCTACATTAGAGGTGGATGATTTGAGGGTGCAGTATTAATAACCAGCTAGAGCATTATATGTAACCTTCACACTTACATGTGTGAAGAGGTTAAATACACAAACACATTTTCTCCACACACACACACATTCTTACACTGTAGCAGTATTTCACTGTCAACATTACCAGCACTTTTGTCATTTCTTCATATATAATTGAAATATTGAAATTGAAATATGGCCAAAAGAAACTGATTGACCAGATGAGTGTCACTGTAAATTAAATATACTTTGTTTGAGATGAAAAATATAGCAAAAACAAAAAACAACATTTGGATGTTAAGCATTACCAGCTTTGAATCATTTCATCGTGTTTCTTTTTGGTCATTGGGGAATTGTTTTCCTTTTTGATGAAGCCAGTGGTTACATAACGACACATTTAGAGCTGAAGGAAAAAATGATATACTCACCCACACTAAACCCACACAGGAAAGAGTTGTGGTAAAGGTGAGTACGCCCCCTGCTGTGGTGCGTACGTGTGTGGATGTGTGATCTGAACTAGGACTACATGTGGCAGTAGTGGCATGGTGGTGGCAGTGTAGGTGAAGTCACTGCTCTCGGTAGTGTGTTTTCCACAAATGATCAAAGCTCTTTGTCCTTCCCCCAGTTTTTGGTTGTTTTTTTCTCCCACTACTCTGGTGAGTGGGACAGGTTGGGGGCGATGGTCTATTTTTCCCGATTTACAAACTAGTCTGGTCCTACTTTTGAGGTAATACTGTCACAGTGCTGATGATACGTTCATCAGACTGGTTTAAATCTTCTGTTATTTATTGATCTGTACCTGGAACTCAGTTGGCCAAGTAATAATGGCTTATATTCATTGAACAAAGAGCTTTCAAGTGTTTGTTTAAATGGTGCTTTTAAAATGATCGTGTTAAGGCAATGCCATATTTGTGATTGATTCTTATCAAATATAGAAAATAACTATGTTGAAGGATTCATGATTCAAAAGCCATTCAAATAGGCCCGGTCTATCTTAAATTCAATGTCATAAATTCAACTACAAAAATTCTCAGCAAAATTTGCTGAGCAAAAACTAGGCTACATGGAAGACCCATGATCAAAATGCCCATTTAATTTAATGCTTAAATAAATGTTTGGGGGGAAAAAGTATCCCAAAACACTCAAAAGGACAAACACCCTTCACCCAAATACTCACTACACCTTACATTAGGACCGATGGTATCCTGAAGGTGAAGAATGACTGGTTGAACTGAGCAGCTCAGGTGTGACGTAGTTGTATGCATGTGAAGCCGAGTGTTGGTGACAAAGAGCATGGCTGCTCAGCAAACCTTCCCCGTACAAAAACATCAAGGTTAAAAGCAAAGACTGAATCTGTTGCAGACCTCACTCATGGGCTTGTTGACGTGAGTGAGGTCTGCTTCAGCTAGTTGAGTAATGGTGGTCCATCTATTGGATTAGGGGAGGGATTTCACTGTGGTATTAATCTGAGAAGACAGCAGGCGACCCGGGCTGTTGTCTCTCTTAGTCTCTGGCTGTCACTCAGCACACTGTCCTGCATTAGGTGCACCGACACCACAGAGAGGGGAACGAGGTGGAGACCAGTCCTCCATCATGAACCTTTTCTGCTTTTCACTGGTAAGGGACAAGCTTTGATGCTTACTTCATCTTTTTAACTGCAGTTTTGTGTTTTTGGCTGTACGTAATTGTGGGGGAAACTGAAGAGAAACTCGCAGATTGATAGAAATGAGAGGTTAACATATATGTAAACCATAACATGTTGCATAAAGTGCTGAGAAAAAGGTGCATGAACAGAAAGGTGCACCAATAGAAGTTGTGTTGTTCTGCTGTGATTCCTACTGCTGTGAGAAATAGCTGTTTGTGGCCTGCTAGTGAAATATAGTCCTTACTACTCATCAGTACTCTTCAATGTGCACATTTCACGCACAGAATGGTGTCATACATATAGTCTACATATAGTGTAGTACTATTGTACACTTTTATATGTAATTTATGTATTAGGGATTTCAAAGTATTTCAAAGTATTTCAAAAGGGATTTCAAGTATTTCATAGAAAGCAAATATTCCTAGGAGCAGGGACAAGCACGGCAGCTAAGAGGTGTGTGTAGTGGGCAGCAAACGCAAAAGCACCCATATACACCCACAACAAACACACAGGGTCATTCGAATGTTGCTACAGCTGTCATGCGTACACGTGGTGCACGAGGACACGTGCACACACAGAGACCCACAGAAACTTCTCCTTGGACAGATGTCGGAGACGTTGACCAGTAATCAGGATTATTGACCATGTCCTCCTACAGTAAAAGAAGCCCGAACAGTGATTATGCTTCCTGATTGTTGCTGCTATTTCCACATCACATGTACGGCGATCTTCTGATTGTTTCGACAAATAGATCACAAACCCATTCAGAGATACACGCCATTTAATTTAGCTTACAATTTTGAGAAAATTGATAAATAATAGCACACAGAAGGGAAGTGATATGCTGCAAAGATACAACACAGAAAGGAGAGGAGAACATACAAAAACACAATTTAACTGGATAATAGCAACAAAATGGAAACCAAGCAAGTAGGAAAATGATATTACATCAATAAAAAGCATGAATGACAATGTGTGTGTGTGTGTGTGTGTGTAGTGGCTCTTTATATCTCTATTAGATCACTGAAGAAATGAATAGAATTGAATGCATGATGAGTGAAAAAGAACGCTATAGACTGACGATAAGTGGCAACTACCAACTTCAGTGAAAACAGCCTCCTTTCAACCAGTGCCTCTGTTGACGTCATTATTCTCGCTGTACGCTGGCAAGATGTCAGACGTAGGGCAAGATGAGAGGGATGAAGAGAGAAGTTGGTTATGTGTATCCTAGAGGGAATCCAAACAAGCTGAGTGAGATTTGAATCCATACTGATATCTGGTCTGAGCAGTTTCAAATCCGTCCACAACCACGGTAGACAAGCAAACTTAAAAGAGATTTTGAGCAGCATTGGTAGTGTATCTCTACTGTCGTGTCAAAACCCCGTAACTCAAAATTTGAAAATTGACATGAAAATTGACATGGACCCTTAGGTACTGAGTGCATTTCATCAGCTTGGGTCCCTTGAAACATATTCAGAACTCACTATTTAACTGTACTGTGGTCAGTAACTTTGGAGGTGTGAGATTTTTAACCCAGCAGTGACTATTTCCTTGCAATCCATCCATAAATTGTGCATGTTACCAACTTGACAATCCTCATACATTGGATTGTGTGTATGTGTGTGTGTACATGAAATCAGGAGGGGTCTATGGACAGTCTCTATGAGGCGGTGCAGAGCTCCAGTGACGGCCCGGCCTACCCCGTCCCCAGCCGCTCGTCCAGCCGCTCCTGTAGTCGCTCCTGTAGCCCGGCAGTCCTGCTGGACGACAACACCAAGTGGCGAGGCTCTGGAAGATCTATTTCTATGGTGAGAAGAACACACATGCAAAAAAAAAACATGCAGGTACATGCAAAATGCACACAGAATATCTACAGTCAGTTGTGGAAAGAGTGCTAGAGTATCCTTCTCAAGTAGTTACTTTTAAATTTTACCGAGGCCTAAGTAGAAACAAAAGGAAAAAGTAACTCCTTCAAAATTTATTCAGAGTAAAAATTACTGAGTTACTTTTTGACAAACGAGAACACTGTTACATATGATTTTTTCCTTTCAAAGCTGAATTTAAAATGTAGTGAGCTACAATACTGCAGTAAAAATATACTTCAGTAAAAGTAATTACTTGCAATGACAAAAAAAAAATCTCTGTTATAGTAGAGAGTAAATGTAATTAGTTACTTCCACCATTGCATACATTGTACACATCACATGTACTCGTGCACACTCCAATGCTTACACAGGCTGCACACACATGCAGGTACACGATAATGTGCACATACAGGTGCACATAGTCATGCACACATATACACACACACACAGGCATGTCATAGAGTGCGAATGGTGCAGCCATGTGAACAAACACAACCAAATCATATGGGACCAGTTCTCAGTGGAATTGGGGCTCGTGGGCTCCCACTGACCAGCTTGTACCCAAATAACAAAGCTGATTATGAAAACATGGAAAGGAACATCGCCAGCTGACAGCTGGTGTTAAAGCCAGACTATTAGGAGCACCAGGCGTTGATGAACATGAATTTATCAGGGTTTTTTTTCAAGCATGTTCATGTAAACACTGAACCTTCAAGAGAATTTGCTAGCAAACCAATCAATATATGCAAGGTGTACCACTATGTTGGCAATCAAATTCATTCTGATGCGAGAGAAAATTCTTTCTTTTGTACAGATTGTGTTAAATGAAAAAAGAAAAAATAGCGAAATAAAACCTAAACCTAATTGAAAATACTTTCATTCCCTTCAGGAGATGTCTCAAATGCAGGGGACTAACTCCAAAAAGAAGAAGAGAAGGTGAGCTCAAACACCATGGATGCACAAGGAGAGGTTAGATTAAGCAAGAAAATACACTCCCAGTGTTCCCACCACCAACCGGTCCCCCTCTCATAGCCCACGTATTTTCTAGCTCATTGGTGAACCAAGTTTACACATCTAGTTTATACTTGGTTGTTTCTGTAAAATGTTAAGTATTAATACCATTGGTTGGAGTTCGCTAAACCTGACGAGGACCTGGATTGTGTGTGTGTGTCTAAAGCGTCTGTGTCCATCCATGCAAGTGAAAGGGCTTTACCATGGAGTAATGCTATGGCTTCAAAGGCAGCCTATTTATCTTCAGTGAGGGTTAATACTGTAAATCCTTCCTGCAGCAGGCCAGGCAGCTCTTCACCATTGCTTCTCTCCTTATGTGGATTCCACTTCATCTGTCTATTTAATACAATGCTGTCTCTTAAGAAGGACTGAGAGCACATTATATACAATTAAAAAATATATATTGTTTTATTTTGGTGGCAATGTAACTCAGTTTGGTTGATGTATAATGTATTTGAGGAGCAGGGCAACCTGTGGACTATTGGGCCAGCAGAAGGCAGCTTATGGCTTTGGGCTAGTTGAACTAAGCGGATTCAAGCCCCACCTACTTACAGTCCCCAGTCGACTCAACACCTTTACACCCAGGGCCTGACTTTACAATGAAAGCTTCAAAAGCAAGACTCTCTAGTTACCTTGTGGCCTTTTCAGATCGTGACCAGCGAGATTACAAAAAGTATGCCTGCACAATATGTATCCACTCTGTATAACCTCATGTATGTATGACACAAAACAAACTGGTGGGCATTGTGCGCCCTCGACCCGCCTCCTTCCAGTAGCCCCATTTTCTATTGCTGACTTGGCGGTGTGTGAACCCTTACTGGGACATAACAAAGTTGACAGATGTGACTGAATACAACATACTGTAAAGACAAGTTCCTAATATCTTTCTTCCACTTTCAGAACACATATATCCAAATCTGCATCGGATAATGAGGCCTTGGGTATGTAGGAGCTGGTGTTTTCCTGTGTGTAGTTTTGTGTGCTAAAGCAAAATGTTGACGAGTGAAATATTTTACCTTTCTGGAAGCTGCTTAAAAAAAAAGACAATTGGAAAGCTTGGCTTAAATTTAGATTGCCAGCTACTATAAACCACTAGGCTGCCTGTGCTTGTGACTCGGATAACAGTTCCCTTCAATTTCAATTTGCCGTTGTGGCCTCCATTTACCCTGAGTTTTTAAATAAAACCTGCAATGTTTCTGATTTCTCTACCTCCACAGCAGATAACCCCGGCTGTAATACTCCACTTTGGCAGCCCGCCAACAGCCGAGAAGATTTAGCCCGCATCACGGACAATCAGAATGAAGGTATATAGAAAATAAATAGGTTGAGCTGATCTTTGTACCTACGTTGGACCCTCGGCATGAGATCTGAAGAAATACTGTAGGCCAGTACTTCTCCACCTTATTAGTGCCGGGGCACGCTAGCCAGACATGATTCCAAGACATGCACACCAAATAAATACTGTGTAATAACAGTGAGAGTGTGAATTTGACCCCTAACTTTGACTTTGTTAGTGCCAAGCCCATTTAGCTCCACTGTGCTACTTAACCATCCATTCACAAGCCTAAAGTTTGAATTTGCCTTCCTGTGGGTTCAAACCAATAACCTTTTTGTTCTTATTTGACCTCCCTGCCTCTAAGCTGTGTTTGGTGTCATTGTTTCAGAGAGGGGGAAGACTAAGCACAGAGCAGAAACCAAAGGAGGAAAAGGAGGTCATCAGTCTGGCACTAAGAAAAAGGAGAAAGCGCCACCTAGCCAGGTTAGAACAAAACGGCATCTCCCAGTCTATCCTGTTTCGGATACTGAACATCCCAGTCAACAAAAGATTTCCTGCAAACATATTGCAACAATGCACAACTGTTACTACTCAAGCAGTCCTTACTGTTTTCTGTACTGTCCCTTCAGGATGTGAGTGTGAGTAAACTTTTAAGAACCAAACCACATCGCATCTATATTTTGGTTTACAGATCGGTAACTTTGAGGGATGGAAACCAAATCCAGACTGGCCTATCAGCAACCAGACAGACCTGGTGAGTGGCACAGCAGGAACTTTTATTTGAGGTCTGTAAGTTGTCAATATGTCTCTGCACCAATGCCACCAAGAAATGACCAAACCTGGACATTTATTGTACCAGGCAATCAAAGTGTTTCTGATTCTGATAAGACACAGATTTCTATATCACCCACGTGCCCACCAGGAGTTTTCAGTTTTAAAATGAACATGTACCAACATATGTAACCAACATAAGAGTTTCAGCAGTATTACAGTCACCAGCTTCTCTTGGCCTAAATGGCACAATCATTTAACACAAACGCTGATTGGGTTTTAATACATTGCAGATGGTCCAGAGACGGGTACCAATATCTCTATAATCTCTCGACCACATGGCAGAGAGAGATGTAAAAACAAGAGATGGGAGGACTGTGTGTGTGTGTGTGTGTTTAGAGGCCTTCTGCCCAGTCACCCAGTGCCCATTCTCACTAATGCCCATCATAGTGACAACCAAAGAAAGCAGGGCTAGCCAGACGTGGATCAACAGTAGCTTTCAGCACCTCACAGTGTCCCCGTCCAATCAGCTAGCAGCTTGGCACAGCAGCTGTCCAGCTAACGAGACTCGTGTAAATGTCTGGCTCAAATGGGTGGTGCCATCGCATCACCATAGAAAAAGAATGAGCGGACTGAGAAAGAAGGAGATGAAACTCTTTGAATTTTGAAATCGTAATCCTAATTTTGTAGTCATCATTCTAATAACTTAATAAATGATATTCAGTCATATTCAACTGAGTGTTACTTTACAGTCAGCAATCATTTTGTCAGAGTAGGAGTCACATTTTACAGGTGGTGAATTTCTCATTTTGGATTGAAATTCTTTATCTGGATTTTTGTATCTGCTCTCTGGATCTTTTCAGAGTGTCCATGCCAACGAAGCGGTGACTGAGCCTAAACCTGCTGTCAAAAGAGGACAGAAGGCTGGAAAGAAACCAGGTGGAAAGAGCGGGAAAGAGGGAACCAAGAAAAGTCACAACTCCACAGGTAAAGATGAGATTCCCCCGTGGTACACACCACTAGCAACTTGGCCAACCTAGTTGTCAACATTTTCTCATCATAGAATGTGACTTGCAGCTTGATTTCTTGAGATGTATGGAAGTCAATGAAATGTCATCTTGCTTGTGATGTGTTGCTCTGTTCTGTCTTCTCTGTCAGTGCCCCCCCTGCCAGGCCCTACGAGCCCAGCCTTGGGTGCTCCCTATCTGGATGTGCCATACAGGCCAGACAGGAGGCCCTACCCGGGCAAGGCCTCCACCCTCCCCGCTCAGGAGAACACCACCCCTAGCCGGGGCATGGACATGACGACCCTGCCTGGTGGAGCCACCCCCATGCACAACCACCACCAGCGCTGGAGCAACCCAGCTGAGTGTAGTCCTGCGTGGGGAACCGTCCAGCACACCTGCCGCAGGCCGCTCACAGAATATCGCGTCTACTCCCACGACTTCACCACATCCCGAGGGAAGGATTGGGAAGGAAGACAACAGCAGGCAACAGCCCATGATGACAGTTTGAAACAGGAGTCTAAACCCCAGATTCACCCAAGGGTGCCGCGGTCCATGACAGATGTGGATCTGTCAGAACCAAATGTAAGTTGATGCATTGTCCATGATGCATGGTATTGAGCATACATGTTTTTAGCAATGCCGACTTAAACTATGACTTTCCCATGTGGACTATTTCATTCAGTTGCTGTTCAGTATATCAAGGTCACTGTTAAATCAAGACACTGGTAGAGATTAACCTCAAAGGTCAATGCCTTCGCATGCACTGTGAGATCAGTTTCATACATAAAGCCTCAGCTGACACCCAGTGAGCACGTGCAGTGTGTGCCCTGTGTGACACAAAGCAGTTGTTTAGGCTTTACATGATATTAGATTGTCTAAGATGAGGCAGATGATCCAGTGTAGTGATTGCAAGGTCCGTGATGCTATAAGTCTAGGGTCATTGGTGCCTAGAGAGGAAATGTCTTTCCATGTGACATCAAGCTGCTTTAAAGTGTGGCCAGAGATTGTGTAGCTTTCCTACTGTTTCATTAAAGAAAGAAACAACCACTGAGGGCAGTTTACTGCCAAATTTGCTTTGCTCTGCTCCCCTTAAATATTTTTTTTTCACCTTTTGCATCAAATGGCACCATTCCTTAGAGTGTGGCCATCTAAAGATTTTTTCTAAGCCCATACATGGCTGTTATATGGCTCTTGTAATCAAGCAATTTACAATTGCAGGACAACATTTTGAAGACTCTAGTTTTAGGGCTTGTAGTGTGAACATGAAGGGTACTGTATTTTAGACATCCTTCCTTCCTTTATACATCCCCAATGCCTCCTTTCCAATTTCATTTGTGGAAATCTGTGGAAAACAAATGCTATATAAACATAAAAACAGTGTTCCCTTTCTCAACTAAGGATTTAAATTAACTACAGTTCTTTAAAAAGGTGTCATCATTTGTTTTAACTTCATGCCATCAATCATTTTTTGAGATTGTTTGTGAGAGTAGGTGTTAGTTTTCAAATGGTGGATATCTCATTTTGGAGTAAAACTCCTCAGATGAACAACTGTCTCTCCAGGGAGTCTGGAGGGTCTGAGGTAACAGATTAGAAGCCTTAATCTGGATTGAGAGGAGTTTACTGCTGATTGCAAGCAGCAGGATTAAGCAATGTTTTTGTCCATAGAGTTCCCTTTTCCACAACTGACCGATTGAAACCTCACTGAGGGTAAACACAGTGGCAAATCCCCACATGCCGATGTCAGAGCAATGAAGGATCCATCGCTTGTAAGATCACAACCCTGTCAGGGTTTAAACTGACAAGCAGATTCACTGGCGATGATGAGGTGATGAAAGTTCAAATCTTATTTGTGAGAGTAGTATTTTATTTACCTATTGTGTGCATTTTTTCTCATGAACGTCCTCAAGCTGAAATCAAAGTGTAAAGGGCCAGTAATTTGGAATCAGTACCAGGTCCAATAGTGAGATGATAAGTGATTAGTCTCCATGTTGAGAGCAGAGATAAACCGGAAACTATTTCAACACAACAAAGTTGCCACTTTCAGCTGTTCCTCCATTGCTCTGTCATAGCATCCACGCTTCCTCAAAAATGAGCGCCCCACATTAAGAAATGAGGGCAAAAGGAGGCAAGAGTCATTCTTACAGCATCATTTACGATAACAGTTCCCCATTGTTCATGAAAATCTTTGGAGGAATATGTCTGTTGGGAGAGATATCAGCCTCAACCTACTGACTTTGAATCAAACATTTCAACATTGTGTTTCCTTTATGATTTAGCCATGTAGTAAAAAATAAAAACATGCTACAAGACAGGTTTCTATGTGGGCACATCTTAAAAGCACAAGAAATCATTTCATCATATTAGATCACACTACAGAACAAAAACACAATAATGGAAAGGCGTAATCCTGTTTACTAAGACACCCAATATCTCACAAAGACAAATGTCACCATGAAGACACCTAAATGGAGCTGTTCCTGGAAGTGCCTTTGATGTTTTTTAAAACAGGCCACAAAACGCTCACTGAAGCACATTGTGCTTTTCACTTTGAAATAGATTCTGTGATAATTGACAGAATGTCAATTGCCTCATATCCTGTGTGTTTTAAGGAAGTGGGTCAGCCAGCCAGCCAGTCACCCAGGCAGGCAGTCTGCCTTGGTGTTAGTTAACACTTTACTGTCAGTAGAGCGGCACAGAGAAAAGAGAAGAGCCAGGACTGAGATTTGACAATAACCTAAAAACGGCACAGAAAATGTTACACAGGGCAGCTTCGAACGTCTCAGACAAACAAAAGAGCAGCAAACCAAAGGTAGGTAAAAATCTGAGTATACTGCTGAACGAGGACTTGTTATTTCTATTTATTTTTGTTTAATTATTTAAAAAAAAAGACACTGCACATTAATAGGAAACAGGTACGTTCATATTTGACATATAATAAGGGAATTTGAGATAAATAAGGGACATGGGAAAAAAATATAGTTTTAGAATGAAACACTTTAATTCTGTTGCCATATTTCTGGACAACGGAGCAAATGCAAGCATGTCAAAGTTGTAGCGGCTGCATTAAATCAAGCCAGACAGAACTCTCTAGGAGCACAGCCTTCATATTAAATGGGATTTCCAAGGATTATTCATTTATATAATTATTTTGATGTTCTGCAGTGGAGATGATGGAGGGGGGGGGAGAGAGATTAGGACTACTTTTGGTTTTATGAAAAATTGAAAAACGTGATTTAAAACAAAGAGGCAGTAAGGCAACACTGTCACAATGTTATATAAATCATGTTTAGCTTTTAGGGTTTTTTTTTTTTAAGACTGAAGAGGTTGACAGTGCACCTGTATGGAGACATATGTGTTTTCTTTCTGCTGCCACAAATGTATTATTTTGTGTGCAATCATAACAAAACCATTCAATAAGCTCTCCTAGCTGTCTTATAAGGTGTATTCCTTACACATATGCCCACAGAGTGTTTTTGACTAAAGTTCCTCTCAGCTGTGTGGAAACAGACAAACCAAGTTGAAACTATTTTAAATCTCTGATGCCGTGTTTATTTCACCTGCGACATCCAGGCGATGCAGGAGGCTGGTGAAAGACGGGTTTTTAGGCCTTGAGACAATTGAGACACGGGTTGTGTAAAGGAAGGTGCTTTTAGGAAGGTTTTCCGACACCATTACGCACAGATGTTATGTAACGTTCAAACCTTGCTATACAAATCACCCCAGTGCCACACTAGTTTTCTGGGAAAGTATTCTCAATCTCTCTCTTTTCATCTCCTCCCACAGCGCTCCACAAGCTTTGGCAGGTTCGAGGGTCTCCGACATCACCCATCACCAGCCAAACCGGAGGAAAATGGAACAACTACGGTTTGTGGTTTTGTTATATCCCTGCAATGCTTTAATAGCTATAAGGTAATAGATATGTTTTGTTACTTTATATTGCTGTGATCCTGTAATTCTGCAATTTTGTTATTATTTAATCAATATTTATATATATGTAAACTGTTGAAATATGCTGATGTAGTACAAATGAAATAATGAAACCAGCATACTAAGTCTTGTATAATTCCTTCCCCTCAGCCATATAATCCAGAAATATGATGTCTCCTTTCATTGTTATACTGATGACACACAATTGTATCTGCCTGTGAAACCAAACAACCCAGCCTATCTCTGGAATCACCAATATAAAGTGCTGGATGTCTCAAAACGTTTTGTGTGTAAACGGCACCGATGGGTCTGCTCCAGGAGGACCTGGGTGATCACTGCTCTCATATAAAACCCTATATGCTATATATCTGGGGAAGAAATCACATTACTCCGGTTTTAGCTTCCCTGCACTGGCTTCCTATGAAATTTAGAATTGATTTTAAGATTTTATTGATCACCCACAAAGCAGTACATGGTTTAGCTCCACACTGCATCTCCAAGCTTATACATCTGGCCCAAACAGCTCAGTTGGTAGAGCATTAGACTCTCAGCCTCAGGGTTGTGGTTTTGATCCCCAGTCTTGTATAATTCAGTGGGTGGAGAGAACGGCAATAACAATAGCAGGGTTATGGATTCGACTCCCACATCCGGGCCACTCATACTAAAAATATATGTCGCTGTAAGATGCTTTGGATAACAGTGTTCAACAATTGGCCTATATATTACTTGCAGGTGTGATGTTTTGCTTTCATGTAAAACATAATATAATATAACAAATTTGTCAGTGTTTTCTGGATAAATGAGACACGCTGTTTGTTTACAGGTTACAGAAGAATGTGAGCATTTGGACCCACACAAATCAGCTGGACTTGGGAAGAAGATGAAGGCTATTTCACTGACCATGCGCAGACGGATGGGCAAAAAACATGGCAAATCATTCTCTGAGGAAATGGTGAGTCACGGGCACACACACACACACACACACACACACACATGCAAACACACTCACAGTCTGCCTCCTCATATCTTTCCATCATTAATGTCGAAGAAATCTAACATACTACACTCAGCCTCAGTTACTGTAAGCCTGCCAGTGGTTTTCTTAAGAGACCTATCATATCTTTTATCTCTCACAAACGCACATCCTCAAAAGTGACGCCACCGGCTGGCAGTCGTAATTGTGTCATGGAAGATGTCGCCACATAATCGAAAAATTTGTGACTAAAATGTCTAACAATCGTGTAACAAGCAAGTTGAATTGCCAAATTTAGTCCTAACCTCAACATATATCTAAATTCAATATATCTCACAGTAATGTAACATTTAAGTTATGCATTCATGCATTCTGGGATTCAGTCATAGAAATGTTGCAATTTCATGGCTTCATTGTAACATAAACTTGAGTGTTATGTTACCAAACTTTCTGAATGTTGAGTTGCACTTTATCTTTCACACCTCCTTCTCTCAAACCCATCTTTAAATTGTCTTCTCTCCTTCAGCCAATGTCCCCTTCATGTCCCCTTCAATAATCTATGATCCCAACACAGAGGACAATTTAAACTTTTTCTATAATGTATGCCTTACAGCTTTCAATTAAAACAGTACATCTAAGCATCTCCTGAAACCTCCCTGTGTGGTTAGCACCCACATTGTGCCATCTTGATGGCGTCTTGATGGCACAATGTTCATTTCATGAACAGAGGAGGTGTTTCTGATATTTTGTACACTCAGTATATGTATGTTTTTTCCCTTCCAGTGTGATGAGACAGAAAGAGACCCAGACGGAGAGACAGGAAGTGGTCCTCCGGCAGAGAAAGGCTCTGCAAAGACCAGCAACTCCTTAGAGAGCCTCTACAGTGGCCAGAGCTCCTCTAGTAAGTATCTACCCACATACTTCTGGCTGGGCCACAATCTTCCACTGACGTCATATCCGCTGCACGCTGCAGAGTGTGTTGTCACAGTGGATCCTAAGTTACTCTTTACTATTTTGCTTATTTACTATTTTATTAACACCTATTTTTTATTTATGATTTCACCGATCTTACCCTGCCTTTGCTTCGCTTTTATCCATCTCAACTTTCGGTGGTTTTACTGGAATTTGTTTTATGTTCTCAGTCATGGTTTACCACTTGAGAGATTGAGACTGCTTTCTGTGTCGTGTTGTGGTTAGCTAGTTGGTTAAAAACACTAGCTGCCTTTCGACCCCAGACTACTGTTTTTGGTCTCAGTCAACTATGCCAAACCAAAAGCCACCCTCCTATTTTCACCAGCCTAGGCTAACTGGGTACAGTGGAGGAGAACTTCTCATCCTTTGGATATTTTAGTTTCCTAATTCAGGGTCAAATATAGGAAAGTTGGGTGCCAATGGAAAGCCAATAAACTGTATGTCTCCCATATTATTCTAAAATACCTCATGAGTGTCCAAATGTAAAGTTAAAAATGAAAGAGATGCATTTTTCTCAAACCTAGTCTCTAATAAACCTCTAATAGTCATAACTCCAGACTGTCCTCCGGTTTTATGATTGAAGTTTTGCCCGAGAAATGTGATTTTTGTTATTTTTTATCAATAAAGTTGAGAGCATCAGGAATTATATTATTCCTCCTAACTGTGAATTGTCCTCTTTTTCTGTAAACACTGCTGTATTAGACTTTCAACAAATATCAATAATATATTGAACAGAGAAAAGTGAGGAAAGATCTGTTACTAACAGCATAAACAGATAATTGTTCAGTCCTAGTTCTTCTGGATCTCAGCCTTTGACACTGTGGACCACAGTATAAGTAGTAGAAGACGGTTTGGTGTCAGTGTGTCTGCACCGGACTGGTTTAGATAATATCTTTCAAATCAAACCTTGTCCATTAGCTTAGGTAGTTTCTCTTCCTCTGCTGTGAAAGTTACTTGTGGTGTGCCTCAGGGTTCAACTTTGGGTCCACTTCTTTGTATATCCTTCCCCTCAGCCATATAATCCAGAAATATGATGTCTCCTTTCATTGTTATACTGATGACACACAATTGTATCTGCCTGTGAAACCAAACAACCCAGCCTATCTCTCAATCACTGAATCACCAATATAAAGTGCTGGATGTCTCAAAACGTTTTGTGTGTAAACGGCACCGATGGGTCTGCTCCAGGAGGACCTGGGTGATCACTGCTCTCATATAAAACCCTATATGCTATATATCTGGGGAAGAAATC
>OOFE01049919.1:2335-15362 GCA_900323365.1 Monocentris japonica
CTCCCTCCTATCATATGCCAGTATGCCTCCCTTTCCATCGCTCTCCCTAGCTGGCTGTTTATTGCTCCATCTTTTCCCATCCCTCTCTCCTTCCCTCAGTGATCTGGAGTGGAGACAGGTGACCAGGCGGAGTCCATTGAACTACAGAGAGAGAGAGACAAGCTCAATATGGAACTTCAAATAAACCAGAAGATTGACACCCCCCCTTCTCTGCCCTACCTTCCTTCACTTCTTCATCTCCTCCTTTGTGTCTCCCTTTATCAAGCTATGTACTCTTTCTATCTCTCTCTCTTTCTCTCTCTCCCTATCTCTGCCTCTCTATCTCAATACAGAGCGCTCTTATTTAAGCTTGGGCTTGGGGAGGTGGCGGGACACTGTAATTTACCAACAGGTAGTCCAATCCATCACACAGACAATGTACACACACTCACCGGTGCCATGCATGTGTGTGTGTGTGTGTGTCTGTGTACTGGGGGGGGGGTTAAGTAAGAGCAATAGAGTGAGTCAGTCAGAAGCAATGGGGGCATAAGAGGGAGACAGAGGGGGGGCAGAGAGAGAGAGAGAGACGATAGCAGAGATAACACAGATTGTAACATAAAGACAGACAAGTCTAGAATCGCATCCAGAGAGGAAACCCACTGAGCAGCGGTGTGATAAAAGAAGAGAGGCAGATAGACGATAGAAGATAGAGGGAGCAGATAGAGGGATGCAGCTTTAGCTACTGTAGCTGGACAGCAGGAGTGGGCGGGACACCGAAGCCCCCTCTGCTGCAATCAAGCCTCTGTCACCATCTGGACGCCATTTTAAAACCATCAGCTCTGGCTCCCCATGTAAACAAGGGCGCGACCCCAAACATGCTCCTCTCACTAAATGGGCTTTATCTGCCAGCTGCAGAGCCAAAATGGCTGACTTTGTAGGGCAAGAAATGAAGCCAGAATGGCTGACTGACAGTATTGTAGGGATGGACATACTAATTCATTACTGCAGCATTTTCTAGCTGTGTAGAAAAGATGTTAGCTTGTCATGGATCCAAAATGTGTTACCAGTGGGGCATTCAGCACTGCGAGACCCAACATGGATGACTTTGTGGAAAAGGGGCTTGCATGCATCTTGTCTGGTTCAATTTATCTTTGCATTTGCTCTCATCTGGTGCTAGATAGACGGGATAGAGAGACGTGTGCTGGATCATCAGGGAAGCTCAATCAAGCACTGATATTTTAAATGTTCAACCATCGTGCACTCAAAGTGTCTGCGTTGGATTGTGGGTAACCTGACTAGATTTTGTATTGACCTAATATCCTTGAAGAATAGCTCACTTTATGGCAGTGGCACTCTACTCCAGTTTACAAAGCAAAACCCAGTCTTTATCTGTGTCCAGGTTCATACAGTCCAGCAGTCAAAATAAATGCTAGCTATTGTGGCCATTCCACTAAGAGGTTGACTTTAATTGGCATTTAGATAAACAAACAAGGATTATGAGTGGCAGATTATTGGGAATTATGATGTGCTTACATGGATGTGGGGCAGAGATAGAGAGACAGTCCATGACAGTGAAAAACAGAGGGAGGATGTCAGAGGGAAGTGTGTATTCCATCAGGGGATTGTGTGTGTCTGTGTGTGTGTGTGTGTGTGTGTGTGCATGTGTATGGACTTGGTATCAGATCTTCAACTGTTTCTCTTTCTCTCTGCGGAATACAAACACACGTGCACACACACACACACACACACACACACACACACACACACACACACACACACACACACACACATATACATATCGCAGGCAGCACTATGATAATGACATGGAAATGATATGGTAATGCTATGGTAATCTGGCAACATTATTCTACCCACCAGAGACCAGGAGGGAGAGGAACCTGCCACAAACTGCAGACACACACACACACACACACACCATCACACAGGGTAGGTGAAATCTATGAACTGACAGTGAATGACTAAGGAGAGGTAGGCTAGTGCGGAGGAAGGGGTGTGCTGTCATTGTCGAAACATTTGCGGTGGGATGTGTCTTTGGTTCACTGCTACATTACTTCGTTGATTGCAGATATCAGTATTTGCAGCAAGCAAATCGAGTGGAAACTGTAACCTGAAGCGTTGCAAAGTACACCAAGTACACCGCCACTTACAAATGTAACACGGCGTGCCCAAAACAACAACATCTGACCTTTAAATACACTGTAAAACAAGACAGGTAATTGTGAAATACCCAAATCCAGGTATGCCAACATTTCTGAGGTGATAGCACATTAACCTATGGAGCTTTTTACTCCACGGGGCACAACTTCACACATTGAATACAACACTGCCACCCTCTGGTCAAACCTCCACACTACAGTAATGGGTTACTATATAGTGTAGATGTAATGGGGAATTAGGGTGAACATAATTTGACATTGTAATGTGAGATAGGTAGTTCAACAGGTAGGCTGAAAAGGAATTTTTACAAAATATAGCATGGCGGATAGATGTGTGTAATCAAAAACGCATTACACAGTAACACTAAAGCCCAATTTATATGTTTTTTGTCTCCTTTGGTATGACTGTGATTTGTTATGATATTCTTATAGGGACTTGTATACTTTTGCTGTGAATTGTACTGTATCCTTCTAAACTCTACCATAGGATTACTGTTGTTCTGTTTCCCAAGGGATCACTCCTAAATATCTAAAATATTTAAAGAATAAAAGTTATGGATGACTTGCTGCTCCTACGGAGAAAAGTAGTAGAGATAAAAGTACAAAAAGCAACAGTTAGCAAACAAAAACAAGTCTGCTTCCAAAAGGCAACACAACTGAACACAGATCGGTACACCAGCAACACCATTACATCCCTTATTCCTTCCTTCCTTCCTTATTTCCCTCCTTCCTTCCCGGCTGCCAGTGTTTCCCTAGCTGCTCTTCTTTAAGTGGCTGTGATTGACAGGTAGGCTATATCCATGCAATATCACCCAGCGCACGTTCCTATTCCCTCCTGGTGCCTTCATCCGCCGGTCAAATTAACCTTCCGTGCCAACGGGAGGGGGCCCTGCATGGGCCAATCAGCAGGTGATTAGGCCGGGGGTGGGAGGGGTGAGGGGTCACCGCGATGGGGCCATCGTAAGCCTGATTGGTTTCAATCAGCGGCCAGCCGCAAGGACAGCTGGGAGCTGAGCCGCAGCGAGCGCTAATCAACGCGTCCCACAGTGAGGCATGAACAGTCACCACACACACACACACACAAACATAAATACACACATAGATTGATGTTCGTGTATACACACTCACAACACGCATTCACACAGTACACATTCACACAGAGACAAGAAACTACACACAAATGCACACAGCAAGACATGGGAACCAGAAATGAACAGTCGAAACCACAACAGATAAACAGAAAATCCCATAATGGAAAATCAGAGAGAGAGAGAGAGAGAGAGAGAGAGAGAGAGATTAACAAACAAGCAAACACACACACACACTCAGAATGCAGCCACAGAATCTCACAGTAAATTGAACGACTAATTGCATTGGACTCGTTAATTTGACCACTAACAGATCTGATGGGGCCTGTGACATTGGTTAGCAATGCTCTGTCCTACAAACCACAACGGCGCTTCTCCTGTGATGTTTCAAAGGTGGAACAATCCAAATTCTCTCTGCTATGCCTGATGTCACACTAATTCTTATATAAAACTTAGTGAAGACCAGCATAGACCAGTCATTCATCAGATGAGATGGGAAAAGTTTTCTTCGGTGGTTTGATAGTGGAGAGGGAAGACAATGATGTGCTCTGTTTTCTGTTTATGTCATTCGAGTTTACTGACTTGCTTGGCAGCGGGTGGGGTCGTAACAAGGAGAGCAGGATGAGAGTAATATCTGTAAAGGAGGATATATGTGTTTTTCTGTACAGTGCACTGTGCGTTTAGTGCATTCGATGGACATATTAGGGACCTACCCCAACCCTGAGGCATGAAGGGATGAAGGGATTTTTCCAAAGGCTCTGTGTCAGGAAATTAGCAATTATCAGTTCCATTCCAGTGCCACTGTGTTATTTCTCATTCTTCCTCTTCTGTTTTCCTCTCTCTCTCTACAACAAGGAAAACAAACAAATTAAACAAACTTCCCCATGTAACGTGCAGGAATTCCTCAGACGTGAGGTTTGCGTTTCACTGAAGTGGATTAATAAAGCTACATCCTTCATGTACACAAATGCTGAACAAGCAAGAGGAAGGTTGTTTTTTTTTTACGTCACCATAAACCAGCATAGTGAGTTCAATGATACGTTTCAGAAATCTTTTTACACAATAATACAAAAATAATAATCCAAAAAAAGATTAAAAGCAGCTGTAACATTGAAATGAAAATCTTTTTAAGACAGGTAATTGCCTTCGCCTCAGTAAGGTCTTATGTGAAGTGATTTCAACCCCTGGAAAGATGCGTTTTAATCTCAGCCATCACATATTTTTATCAATAGACGCAAAACAGAGAAACAGATAATCCAAAATGGAAGCACACTGTAACCACTGATAACTGCAGTCGTGTCTCAACTGCTACTGATATCCAGACTTTATGTATTTGATCAAGATATTGTTGTAACATCAGTTAACTTTGTGATAATGCTACACATCACTCAACCAACCAACGCTAACAACATGAACACAAACAGAGCAACATGCTTAGAAGGGCCAGGAACCTGTTTGAATGATGACAGAATACAGTGTTCTGCACCACTTGTCTGTTGGGTGTAGGTTTATCACCCCTACACCCACTCTGTCAAATTCCATCGGCTTGTTACACCAATTACATCAGTGCAACATGATTAATAGCAAAGCTTAAATGTGACTAATTGTTTTATGTACTTTTAATTCAAGCTCTCAGACCTACATTCACTTTTTTTGTTGTTGTCATCTGACACAAAATGTAACAAATCAAAATAATATTTGAATTGTTACATTGTGTGCTGCAATTGTGAACATTGTAATGACATTTTTAACTATGTTGAATCACTTCGACATATTGGCAGGCTAGAATATCTCCTTAACTGCTTATGGCTATTATTAAGCCTTGGTTTAGATTCTTGAAATTCTTGTGATGGCCTCGTGGCTGAGCTCTGGTCTGGCTGTGACCTTGATGTTGATTCTCTCTTCAAACTTAAGTTCTGGAGCTGTCCAGAGCCCAACGAAGACAAGTGCCCAAACCTGTGTTCCTGATCTAGTATGTCACCCAAGGAAAAGCTCCTAACATCCTGCCCGAAAAGCGCTCTCGGTGTTTGCTTCTTGCTTGAACAGAATGATGTAACACTTTGGCAGGAAGTGACAAAACAAAGTGATGAGGTAAGCTGAGGTAGGCTGAGCATAACAACCATCTCAACTGCACATAACTGACATAAACTGGGCCAAAGATGATCCAACAGATGAATTAGATCAGCATGCCAAAGGTGATGAACTTGGCTTCATTGTAACTATGAGGCAGCTTCCTGCCTTTGAAGGCAAAAACAAAGCCAATGAGAGCCAGCAGGCCAATGTAGCTTAGCATGGCTCCAAATGCACCAAACGACCTCTCATCGCACTTGAACAGGCGCCCCTCTTAGTTTTTCAGTTGCTCCCATTTGGGCTGTGGAGAATGGAGGACTAGCCATAGGGCACAGTTGACTACTTGAAGCGACATGCACACTGCAACGATGATGTAGGGCTTGTAGAGCTTCTTCAGGACCCTCTGTACACTCGGGTCAAACTCAAAGGTGAAGATGACCTTACAGGACTTGACCAGGATGCAGGAGACGCTACAGGGTGAAGCTGAGGCCAAACAGGACTTGTCGCTCTTGGCACTGCCACCTAGTGGGCTTATGATATCCAGACTTAATGCAGGAGGAGAAGGAGGGAGATGGGGCCCACGGATGCCCGCACAACAGGGGTGTTCCAGCAAGCTATGAAGATAATAGATGTCCTTCCAGCTGAGGAATACAGTTTTCTTGCGGGTGCAGTAGGCACTGCCCATACTAGAGTAATGGGTGTCGGTGTCACATTGATGACACTCCTCAGAACCTAGAAACAGAGAAGGAATGTTCAAAAACAACACAAGACTGGTTATATGGTGTGATGTTTTGAGCTATAATTGGAGCATCATGGAGTACAGTGTGAGTGAGTGTAAAGTTGAGTGTTGAGGGAGGTCAAACCTAACGTGAGACTAATACACCCTGGTGTGGTTGGAAAAGTAGTCTGGGCAGGGGACACATTCATAGCAGCAGATTGGCTGGCCCTGGGTTGATTTCCTCCTGAAGCCTGAAGCACAGCTGTCTTAACACCTGGAAACCACTTCTCCCTGGGGACAGAAAGTTTCTTCATGATGCACTGTTTATAGAATTGATTCAAATATAGGGACAGCTATCTGAAAAATGCAAAAAAGAATATGGCTAACAAAGGTTCAGTGAAACCCGAACTTTTGAAATACATACTTTTGGCAAAATCAGAGTGACTCAGTAGAGAATGAGGATACACAGAATAGGAATAAACAGCATGAATGGGGAAGAAATGTAAGAGAGGAAGACAAATGTAAGTAATAATAAATATTACTGTGAGACTGAGGACATCCTGCTGTGCTTTCATTGAGGTGAAAGTCAGACTCTTGTTTCGGCTACTGTAATGGGCTACAATGTAATGCACGTCCACCAAGGTTGATGAAATCTGCTGCCAAAGGATGACATCATATCCTGTGTTGAGGTCACCCCTTTTGTCAAATGTGTAGTTCTGCCCATCCATGTGGAACGTGGCTCTCCTTAGGGCTCTCCACAACTGAAAATGCAAAACGTTGAGTGTGGAGTCAATTTGTGATCATGTGAAAAGAAAATCCCGTTTTCACACGACGTTCAAGCATAGAACTTAAAGTTTAGCGTTAGTTTTCATCATTCTGTGTGTGTGTCTGTGTGTGTGTTCACCTCCTAGGGCTGCCGTGTCTGGCTTGTCTTACAGTCCCTGCTAACACAATCGCTCTAACTGCCAGCCCAACACTGAACACAGCATACGCGTACATTATATCCTCTTCTTCAGCACCTCATTGGCTGAGTCACTGGGCTTCACCAGTGTGTCTCTTTTCACTAGTCTGGAAGCATGGTCGAGTTTCATACTCATGTCTCCCAGCTGCCGTTTTGTGCCCTTTTGTGCCCTTTTGTGCAGAAAGGGCAGCCTTTCTGTTTTTCCCTATGTTCCTGTAGAAACCTATGTAAGAAAGTGTTGTTCTTGTGATAGTCAGGATTTACGTCAAGATTACTGAGGTACAGCAGAAACGTAGATGTGCTTCCAGACTTAAGAGTGATCCCACCAATGGTTCCTGCATCACTGAGATTCCAGCTGCTTACCACATGCTGTGACTCTGACCAAGTATCTCTGGCCACTCAAACTTTCCACCTGCCTCGCCAATCTTGGAGAAGACTGTTAAAAAGATGCATCATATGGTCAGGATTGGCGAAGGACACAATGACCTTGACATTGGGTTTGTCAATAATACTTTTGACTGTTGCAGTGATGCGGCCCATGAGGTTGGAGTGACCCAGAACATCTGGTAGGATAGAGGTAAAGGCCGGGCAGATGTTGTTCTCTGTGGCATGCTGCTGGAGGCGGTCAAGCGCATATCGGCCATAGTCACCATCAGTTGTCACCACACCAACGATTTGTGGTCATGGAGAATCTTGATGATGGCACGCACCTGGTGATCGTCCTCTGGTACTGTCCACATAAAGCTTGGAAAACAGTTCTTATCACTCAGGTTGAACCATGACTTGTCTGTAAAGAATGAAGACTCCAGCTATAATCTAATCTAAAAAGTGTTCATACATATCAGAATAGTACTGAGCTGGACAAAGTTTGTCTTTTAGTGACACTCATTTTCCTCAACTCAGATCCGAGGCCAGAGCTTAATGAATGCAGAACTCTGTCACCTAACAGAATTTAGCAGCTTTACTTGAATCAAGCGCAGGTCTTTAAGCTCAGTCATACCTGAGGGATGTGCTCCAGGTTGAGTTGCTTAGCAACGGTTATGATATCTCTGAGTGGTAACCACCAATGACAGGCGGGGAGGGGGGCTCTGCACCATTCATACTGCTACCCTCATTTTAGGATTAACAGCCACTTTGTTTGTCATTATCTTGATTTGTGTCAACCAACGCATCGCCATTGCCATTGCTAATGCTTCCATCACTTGCATTACTTTGTCTCAAAATATTTAAAGAAAAATATAAATGTATTTCCCCTTTTGGGGTATTCTCTTCATCATACCTCTATTTTACATTATCTATAGACCATTTCCCATTGCCTAGATTGCTGTTATGATTTGGGGCATGGTCCCTTTAATGAAAAGACTATCATGACCAACAAAAAAAAAAGACAACACTGTATCAGTAAGTCAGAATTTGTGGTCTAATACCTGCATCCTGAAAAACATCATCCTCTAGTTCACTTCATTTATAAAGGCTAACAGAGCCAGCATACGGTATATAGCTATTACAAATGTAGGCTTTTTAAGGCATTATGGGGAAGTAAACAAATAGGGTCACAACTATTGTCTAAGGTAACCATTGAACCAGCTGCTTGACCCCCAACTGTTGACACAGTGGACTGGGCTGTAGTTGGGAATACGTGTGACTATTAAAGTGTGGAGCTGAGCGCTGAAAATGAGCTTGTGTGCTCAGTCAACCATCTCTGAATAAATAAAGGTTTCAAAAACTGCCCAGAAAGTGTATATGATATACACCAGGTTTCATGAATGTTGAAGGAAATAGCATATGCAGTTGCTATGTGGTGTATCAGTGATACTCTCAGAGTCCTAATGAGACCTTAAAAGATTTATGTTCCTATAAATGATTTTTATATTGGTCCAGAGATATTAGATGACAAAAATGTGTGTGCGTGTGTGTTTGTGTGTGTGTGTGATGCATTTTCTATCAGTGGATGGGAAATCAGTTCTAATTTAATGCTCTCTAATCATTATTTCTCTCAGACAAATATTGACAAAATTATTAACATTTAAAGCTGCCTACGGTGCACCGGTGTTTCAGCAGGGCAGTTGGTGAATGGTGAAGCAAAGGTGCAGGGACACCCCTTATAGCCCTTGTTTCTCTCTTAATAATACCTGTGAAATAAAAAGTATACAGCTATTGATTTCAATGCTATGTTATTACAATAATTCTGTGCACTTTGATTCAAATACTACATGTTGCCAATTATTAAAGATATTGAGTGAAAGAAAAAAAGAGAAGTTATTTCTCATCCCAAAAGTGAAAACACAGAGGGTTATGGATTAGGAATGACTGGGATGTCTAGTTAGTTCCCACTAGTCATTCAAGGAATTTAGAACTGAGTTGGATCCTACAAGCAGCGGTGGGTAATGTAACTTGATAAAGAATTATTTGGCTTATCTAACAACTTTTCACATGCATTAAACAATAGCAGCTGAGAAATGAAAGATGTGCAGAAAATGTAGTAACTCTTTTAAATGATGATGTCAATCAAACCAGTAAATATCATTAAACATTGCAAAATTTTTCTATCTTTCTGAACTAGTCAGTTGTGCCAAAGTAATTTTTAGTGCAAACCATGCCTGCTGTGGGGCATCAGTCATGTATATCCAGTCGCTCCACCAGTCTAGTTAATGGCAAAAGGAAATGACCGTCAAGTACAAAAATAACTAGCTCAACTGGAAAGCTGAAGGAAGTAGGGCATACTACTGAGCACAGTTACCCAGTTCATATACTGCACTTGGTAATCTGCTGCTGCTGCTGCACAGTATTGGTGTCTGATATTGATGAGCAGAGAGCATCACAGATTAGTGACATCTCTTTCTCTTTTCAGCAGTGTATATAATGTATAATTGCATGTGGAATATAATTTAGTCAAGAGGTGCAGATCAATTTGTTTCTTTGAACTGTGTCTGTTGGCTTTTTAAAAAAATCCTCCAACAAATTTTAGAAGGGTAAAGGGCAAAACTCGCAACCACTATAGGTCAGAAATTATACCACAGATAATCCTATAACAATACCATACGAGATTAAAAAAACAGCAAACCATACCATAAAATACAATAAGGTCACTATAAACACACTATTGAGTAACGCAGACACACCATAAATCCCTATAGGCAGTGGCGTGTTCTCCGGGGGCAGGGGTGAAACATTTTTAAAGGGCACTTTCTTGAGTACTTGGCTACTAGACGTTTCGTTATACATGTGTGGTCTCAAGGAAATCTTCATTCTATATGTACATTCTATTTTCCAGCCAATAGATATGATAAATCTTATGAGGGGAGTATCTGAATCAGATTAACGAGACACCATTGAATGTTACCAGGGGATGGAGGGAGGTTGTGGCAAGGTCCGCCACAATTAGGAGCACCTATAGGGAGGATAGGAGCACTAAGTGCAGCCCATGCTCTGTCTATAAAGCAGCACTGATATCAACATGGAAATAACATTAATGCATTTAGCAGGTAGGTAGGTAGATACTTTATTAATCCCTGGGGGGAAATTTCTTTGTTACAGCAGCCAAGACATAGAATAACACTAAGAATAAAAATTACAATAGGAATAATAAAAATAAAGAATAAAAAATATACAAAGCTATACAAAAGTACAGAAATATGCAAGTGCACAGTGCAAAAGTAAAACAATTTTAATGTGAAAACAATTGATGGTTAGACCACGGATGAATTGTAAAGTCTGATGGCGATGGGCAAGAAGGCGTGTTCTTATCCAGAGCTGATATAATGAAATGTGCACTAATAGTGTGTCATATAGCAGATTGAGGGGGCACAAGCTTGGTCTTTGGTCAGGGCACAAAGCTCTGCGCCCTAAGGGTGCCCTTTAAAAAATGTAAAGAACTGCAGTGCTAGTGGGTGTCCCTCAAGTATGACTTTTTGATTAAATCACATGAACAACACATTTTTGGGCAACCTTTCAGCCAGGAAATATTGATTATTTGACCTAAATTTGGTTAAAAGACCAAAAGGGCAGGGGCGCTTACCCCCGTCACCCGCCTGTGCAAGGCACTGACTATAGGAATATGAATATGACAGCGATTTGTCGTTAAGGTTCTTGTCCCCGTCCTCATTCCAGGAGGTGGGGGGGTCTATTTTATAAATGTCTCCCTAAACTGTGAGCTGCTTTCATGTAAATATGTCAATAGAATAATCCCTCAGATGTGCGTAGTCGCCATAATTCTCTCAGGGGAAAATACAAGGACACTCTACTCGATGAAGTCCTACTTTGTTGAATGGAACGCGTCCACTGCGCAGAAGACGGCGGTCTGCGCATACGCGGATGTGTAACATGAAGACCAATTTCAAAGCAATTCAGGCAGAGTTCCTCTTGACTTCGGGTATTACAGTACTTAGAGGTTTCCCTTTCCACAGATAACTAACAGGTAGGTTCGTCCACATCCCGGACATGACCTGATGGGACACGAAGTAACGCTAGCTAGTTAGGTTAGGGAATGTTTTTGTTCCTGTGCTGAAGTAAGATGGTTAGCTTACGTGGTCTATACAGACTTTGACGTTGGCGTAGTTTATCCAGCCTCTTTAATTCACCATAACAACTAACCAAATTTGTATTAGTTAACTACTGGGTGCGCCCACAGTATTACACCACCACCAACAACAACAACAACAACAGCAGCAGCGATGACTTCACTTCACTATATGTACGTTTCCACTTGGTCTTTTCGGTGATCAGGAGTCAACAGCTGTTGAGAAATAAAGCCTCACCATCTGTTTCGTAAAGCAAATTGTCTGCAGTGTCACGCAAGCAGATAGCAGACATTATCCATTTTCAGGTTGTTATTTGTACATGATTGTGTTATTCGTGTTTTTTAATGTTAGGGCTACTGTTAGGGCGTTAGAAGGTACATACAGAAGTCAACAGTTCGTCAACATCGTAACTGCTTACTCGTGACTCAAAGCGCGGTCCGTTCTATTTCGAGCAAGGTAGGGCGCGAGGGCTCTGGTAATGACTTGTGACAGTTGGGATTTGACATCGGTTTGTCCACTGAAACATTATTCGCATTTTATCTTTACCTCTCCGATTCAGGTTCAGACAGCGCATCATGACAACATCGCCTTTATTGTTAAATCTGCTGCTACAGTAGACTCTTTCACAATATACGGGTAGGCGTTGCCCTGTATTGCCGGTGTCGTGCCATAAAAATGATCGTCCGCCCAAAATTGATTGAGGTCCGCGGGAGTACGCGCAGCCTGTTAAAGCTGTATCGTCCAGTTTATATACGTCTACAGCTGCTTTTATTTGGATCAAACAGTCATAACGTGCAAATACACATATCTTTATGTTCGTGGTAATAGCAAAGGTATGTCTTAATGAAACTTTAACGTTTCTTTAACCTTAACCTTCATGTTCAGTGTTTTAGTGAGACTAAATTCAGTAAAGGCCACAAAATGTCGCTACATTAATTCAAACATTACCCTATGTTACACACATAGGGTCCCAAATGTGAAACGGACCCAGGCTCCCAAAACATTACAGAGTGTCTGCAAGTTTCAGGAAGCCAAATTGATTGGAAGCCTGGAATTAAAACCAAAATAAAGAAGCAAAACTGGGGAAAACAGATTATATCTGACAGAACATAACTAATGAAAGTTCTGCCTCTATTAGATTTGATTAGATTCAACTTGTCATTGTACAGAGTACGAGTATTGAGACAACGAAATGCAGTTTGGCATCTAACCAGAAGTGCAAATAGCAGTAAAGTGCAGAGTGTGATCATATGTACAGTGGTAGATAAATATGAAATAAACAGTAAGGGCTAGATATGAATATGCTGTATGTACAGAATGAACAATAATGACAGTATAAACAGGGTACAAAATATATGTAATATATATATATAAAAATATATGGTGCTAAGGTATAAGTAGTGCAAAAATATATATATAAGCGTTTTAAGAGAATTTTCCAGTCAAGAATTTTACCATTAAAATTACATGTAGACTGTAAAAGATGGCCTTTAGCACATTTCTTATAGAGGGTA
>OOFE01049919.1:15382-25632 GCA_900323365.1 Monocentris japonica
GCAGTTTGGCATCTAACCAGAAGTGCAAATAGCAGTAAAGTGCAGAGTGTGATCATATGTACAGTGGTAGATAAATATGAAATAAACAGTAAGGGCTAGATATGAATATGCTGTATGTACAGAATGAACAATAATGACAGTATAAACAGGGTACAAAATATATATAAAATATATGGTGCAAAGGCATAAGTAGTGCAAAAAATATATACATATAAGCAGTATAAATGGACAGTACAAGAAAAAAGACAATTAATTGGCTAATTGTGTTTAGTATAGTAAAGCAGATGCATTGCACATTGTACTACTAACCCTGTTCTGCATTAATGTAAAAGTGAACATGCAGCCCAGAGAGACCTCATTGCATGGTGAAAAATAAGACTAATAACTTCATTTGAAACATTTTAATACTTTTTAAGACCTTGAATTTTGATAATTTATTTTAAGACTTGTGACTTTTTATGGACCTTCAGACACCCTGTATTACTACTGTTCTGATCCATGTTAAGAGCAGGTGTGGGGCTGGTTCTGAGATGTCTGAACTTACTGATGAGCCTTCTGGGGGTGTTGTGAGCCTGAGTCAGTGAAACATTTTTGATGGGAGGTACCCACTTGATAACTTCAATAACATGGCTGCTCTCACCCACCCTCTTTCCTAACATCCATACTAGGTTTCTACAGTAGTTGCTCACACAAATAGCACAGCAAATAGTTACATCAGATTCTCAGGGTATCTCCTGGGCTTTCAAATGTTTTAAAATTGTTTACAGAGTCATGGAAAAGCTGCAAAAGTCATGGAATTAAAAAATGTGTTTTCCAGGCCTGGAAATGTTATGGAAAATGGAACTTGTGCATATAGTTTTTGAAATGTCATGGAAATTTGTTGATAATCATTCCCCAATCGCTGAAATCTTTGTCTAGCTTGGCTGCTTGTTGACCCACATACTTAGTGAGGAATTAAAAACTCAACCCAAATCCGAAATTTCCTCATAGTACTGGTCCTAAGTGAAATTTGTAGCTAGAAATAAGACCTGGGACATTCAGATCAGATATTCAACAAGAAAAATGATACTTTTGGAACCTAGAAATTGTGCTATATGTCATGCAATAGTCTTGGGAAGGTCATGGAATTTGATTAGCAAAAAGGTGTAGAAACCCTGGATTTAAATTTAATTATATAATTTCAATGCCTTAATAGGAGCATTCTTCCAATAATAATGTCACCACTGGCTGTGGCAGCCTCCTCATCTGTAATATTACTATGGTCACCATAGACCTGGTCCAGTAAAATTGAGGCAAAGATGTAGAAACCAAAGAAATGGTTCATATTTTTCACTTGTTTCTTCTTCTTTTAGTTATTCTGTTTGATCTACTTTAAAGTAACTCCCATTTGTTGTATTTCCTTCCCAAAAATATGTGTTGTCAGAGTTCCTCTTTCTCTCTTTACTATCTCTGTTGCATACTTGCACGTTCCTGTCATTTTCATAACGTGTGTCACATGAGGTCAGCTATTTGGAATGCAGAAAAATGTTTGTGTTCTTCCTGGTAATTAGGCTATGACAACAATTTAGCTGAATCACATGTTAAACATCACACAGTTTTTCTGAACTCGTCAGTTGTGCCACAGGTTGCTGATGTAGGCTCCCACCACTTTGCTTGGAAAGAGAAAGAGAAAGAGCAAAGCAATTTTTAGTGCAAACCATGCCTGCTGTGTGGCGTCAGTCATGTATATCCTGTAGCTCCACCAGTCTAGTTAATGGCAAAAGGAAATGATAGGTTTTGTCCTATCAAGTACAGAAATAACTAGCTCAACTGGAAAGCTGAAGGAAGTAGAGCATACTACTGTGCACAGCCCAGTTACCCAGTCCATATACTGATAAATCTGCTGGTCTACAGTAAGCAGTAAGTATTCACGACTGTCATGATGACAGCATTGGTGTCTGATATTTGATGAACACAGAGAGCATTAACAAGCAGAAGAGAAGAAAGCCCACACACTGCTGAATGATGAGAAAAATAATCTCATTCAAAATCAAGGCTGCAAAATTACATATTTGACGGATGGTCAAAAAATGAAACGAGCATCAGAGATTAATGACATATCTTTCTCTTTCCAGATCCATTTTTTCCCTTGAAGTGTCTCTATGTCACCCATCTAAACAAATTTTAGATTGGTGTTATACAAACATCACAGCAAAATTTTTAATTATCATGCAGCCACTAGAGGTTGAAAATCATACCACAAAAAATCCTATAACAATATCATACGAGATAAAACAAACAAACCATACCATAAATTACGATAGGGTCACTATAAACACACTATTGAGTAATGCAGACACACTATAAAGCCCTATAGGAATATTATAGTGATTTGCCGTTAATGTTCTCCCTGTCCTCATTCCCAGGGGGGACGATATGGGTAAAGGACTCCATTTTATAAATGTCCCCCTAAACAGCGACCTTCTTTCATGTACATATGTCAATACAATATTATGCCATAATTCTCTCAGGGGAAAATACAAGGACACTCGATGAGGTCCTACTTTGTTGAATGGAACATGTCAACAGTTCAGTGTTGCATTTGAGTCTTAAAAATGTAGCTTTTCTCAGTGTGCTACTTTTCTAGCGAGAAATCTTCCTGGTTGTCCTGAGGGATATATGTTTATTTATTTTTTGGGTAAAACTGTTCTTAGATTTTATTAGAACTGGCATAAAAATGGTCACCCTCGATCCTGTTTATTGGTAAATATTTCTTGAGGGGGTCCGCTCATAACAGGTCCATGACCTATTTTGGGTTCCAGCCCACAGAAACTAGGGGCTATGTTGATTTACAATTACACCTTTCTCATGATACAATTTCAATCTCTGCAGTCTCCTCACTTCACTCCAGTGATGTCTTCCCTGTGGTGGGAGTCCCTGCTGGTTGGAAACCATACCTCTCCCTCTGGCTTTTTGGACAACAGCAGCTGCTTCAGCTCCACACAGAGCACCGTCCTCAAGGGAGTCAGCTTCGGAGGGGTGCCCATTGTACTGCTGCTCGACTTCACTGTATTTCTGGTGTGTGTGTCTTCCTGTATCACTGTGTATATAGTTATGTGTGTGTATAGTATGCATGTGTCTATGTGTGCTGCCATTCTGATCAAGTGACAGTCACAAAGGAAAACGTGACCATATTTATCTGTCAAGCTCTCTCTCTCTCATGTGGAGTATGCTAGACACATTGCCCACCAAAAGACCTTTTTTACATTTTCATTATATTGTTTTGATCTACTCAACTATGAGAAGAGCACAAGAAAGTTATTCCAGTCATGCAATATGTGCTACGCTATGTGCTAAAGTTTATTGCTTCTACGTTTCATGCCATCCACAGGTGTTGCTGATTCTCTTCTCCATCATCAGGAGGAAGCTCTGGGACTATGGGCGTCTGGCGCTGGTCTCTGAAAACGAAGGGTCAGTTTCATGACATCACAGTTAGTTTTTATTGTCAGACCCTTTTGCCCTGAGTAGGGTTTTATTTGTAAATTTGATTTGGTCCTTGTCACTCACCTTGTGTGTATCAGGTTCCATGAGTCATCACACCGTCGTTATGGACGCATGTCATCCTATGTGTCCAATACTGAGGACCCTGAGTATGAAATGGTATGGAAAACCCAGTCTTTGTCCTCAGTTTCACCACCAAGGTCTGTGTTCATAAGGTTTCTAAGAATAGCAGTAATGATCAAGATGACTAGTCACGTCAGTATCTCATATTTTGAACCACACTGGGCTACGCTCCAAGATTATCTTTGTTTCGCTGACTTGACATACTGTTGTATTAATATGGTTTTAGTCCTAAGATGCTTTTGGGAGACCAGACTGACACTATCACTTATCAATAGAATCAAATATTACCATCATCTTCATTTACTGTCTATATATGTCATAGTAATCAAGATGTTTCTGTGTAGGGTTTCTGCTCTTGGCTGCCTTACGTCATCAGAATGGAGTGAGTGATTGTAAATAAATGTAATTTGAGTCTGGTACTGTGTCTCGCTGTTTAAATGTTTATCAATTACAAAAATGTGTGTTTTTGTGCACATGTTCCCTGTTCCCTGTGTGTGTGTGTGCGTGTGTGCTCAGTGAGGAAAAGCTGAAGGCCAGATGTGGTATCGATGCCGTCCACTACCTGTCCTTCCAGCGTCACCTGATCACCCTGCTGGTAGTTATCACTGTCACTTCTGTCTCAATCATCCTGCCTGTCAACCTGTCTGGAGACCTGCTGGGTGGGTTGGGCACTTATTTTTTTATCTTTTAAGCAATAATGAAAGGCAGTGATTTTAGAACATTGATAATTAAATAATTGTTTTTATAAATAATCTTTAGTTATGTTTTTTTAAATGTTTATTTCTTTCAGGCAATGACCCATACAATTTTGGGAGGACGACGATTGCCAATCTTCAAAAGGGGTAATTGAAATTTGATCATATGTAGTACATGAAAGTACATGAAACTTGTATTGCACAGAAATTTTTTCTGGTTTACACAAAAAAGCTAACAGTTGTTCACCATTTTTGCTTCTAGAAACAAATTGTTGTGGCTGCATACAGTGTTTGCAGTTTTGTACCTGATCCTGACGGTTGTGCTGCTGCGACGTCACACGTCACAGATGAAAGACATGCACAGGGAGACGGTGAGTCTCTGACTATCTAAGATTTCCAAGATTCCCACATCTCTGGGCATCCACGGCATCCACACTGTTACATGTCTCCTCTGGCTGTATTTATTTTATCCATGTCCACATTACTTTTCCCTGCTCCTGATTGTGTCCAGATTATGTAGCACTGCTTGCATAATCCTGGCATGATAGGATGATACACACACACATTACAAAACTAAGTTAGTAGATGCCAAGTGTGGCTCACTTATACCTGATACCTTAAATCTAATCCATCATCCTGGTTCCCTCTTTGTAGGCCAGAAACGCCTTGTTTGTGTGTTCAGTCCCTAAAGAAGCCACAGAGGAGGCTGTAAAGACCCATTTCCTGTGAGTAGACCCTTTAATGGTATTCTGTGTTCTTACATTAAATTTGCAGTTTTGATACCTGCCATAGTTGCCATCTGCTCCAATCCTCAATGTTAGTACTGTTTTTTTTTATAGAGATGCGTACCCTTCCTGTCAAGTGAGTGCTGTGACCCTGGGCTATGACGTGGCCAAGCTCATGCACCTTGACAAAGAGAGGTAAGAAACCAAGAGATGACTCCAATATGAACATCATACTTCTCTTAAGGGCTTTGTTCAAATAGTGTTGAGCGATTTGGTGCATTTTAACCCATGTAATCTCACTTATTAAGCTTAAGCAATTTGTCTGTTGTGTTTTTTTCCACCCCAGGCTGAGAGCTGGAAAGAATCTGCGCTACTACGAGCGGGTTCTCGAGAGAACAGGGAAACCTGGCATGATTAACCCCCGTTTGTGCGGCCACCTCTGTTGCTGCCCCACCTGTGAGAAGGTGAGATGGGCCAGACCATTTGATAGTTTAACTAGGGGTGTTTACTTGCTTTTAGTCTCATGTTAAGATCCCTTCAACTCTTGAGAAAAGTAAGAAGTAAGTTTGGCATGCATATAGGTTGCTTATGACTGCAGAGCTCTAAATTGTGAGAAAATGAAAAGGTCGTTTCACTGTTATTGGTTTACGGTGATAGTGAGTGAGGAAAGCATGTGAAGTATTTTGCACATAGATGACAATCTTTTTTTGTTTACTGTTGCTATAGCAGCTTACTACTGTTTTCTGCCACAGTATATGCAGCCATTATGTTTAGTAGAACAACTACAAATAGACTAAACTGTAACTCTAAAGCACAGGACAATCAGTGCCACAATACCTTCATGTGTGTATTTTTCAGTTTTTTGAATTATGAATGTTTTCTGTATGTGGATGTGTGTATGCGTGTTCATATTTGTTCCTTCAGGTAGATGCTATAGAGTACTACCGCAATCAAGAGGCAGACTTGTTGCAGGAATTGAGAAGACAGATAGAACTGGTGCCACAACATCCCCTGGGGATGGCCTTTGTCACCCTGCAGTCTGACGCTATGGCGAAGTAGTAAGTACTTATTTGAAGCTGTGTATTTCTGCCTGTATTAGTATCTATATGTGTGCTTTAACCTTGAATTTTTAATGAACAAATCCCAGACCTCTAATACTTTATATTTCAGCCAGTTTTCCATAATATTCACTTTTTAAAGCAACAGTTTGATTTTGTTGATGTGTATCATTGACAGCTGTCATTCACTCCCTTAAGCATTCTGAAAGACTTCAATGCGCTGGAGTGTGGGGGCAGAAACAGCAGTGATGATAGACCAATGAGGAGTTGTTGTGGGGGGGAGCCCCAGCTTTCAGCCAATAGTGGACCTCTGAAAGTGAGGAACTGGAGGGTCAGCTATGCACCACATCCCAATAATGTTTACTGGTAAGACTCCAGACATCAACCCTTTGTGTGCTACTTGAAAATCATGTGGCCTGGTTAAAGACAACTTAGACTGCAGTTCAACACCAGACCTATTCATCAAGCCTCTCTGAATTTGAGTGCAGATCAAGGATCACTGACTATCTGTAAACATGGCCCATTCTGGACCTTGTCAGATACAGCCAACTTTCATTTTGCTAACAATTTCTTTTTATACCTTTTTAGTATTATAAATGTAAAGGTGCCTAAAAGTGTGTACCTCACTGGCACATTTTCCCTGCTTAGCACTGCCTTTCCTTGTGTAACTTATCCAGTTGCTTCTATCTTCCTCTGTCCCAGGGACAATCTCTCAGTGCAGGGTGTCCAATGGTGGCTGCGCTACCTGCTGCTCAACGTCTTCCTCTTCGTCCTGCTCACCTTCCTCACCACTCCCTCCATCATTATCAGCACCATTGACAAGTTCAGTGTCACCAAGCCCATCTACTACCTCAATGTGAGACTTACACACACAGATACACCACATACTTAATAACACAATTGTGCTTTTAAAACTATGATTATACAGTGTTTTCTTTTGCCTTTCAGAGTGCTATCATCAGTCAGTTCCTCCCCACTCTTCTGCTGTGGTCATTCTCTGCCCTGCTGCCTACCATAGTCTACTATTCCACACTAGGAGAGGCCCACTGGAGCAGGTATACACACACACACACACACACACACACACACATACAGTCGTAGTATAATATCTGGTTTGTGTTCAGAGAGGAAAATGTCTTGATCCAGTGCCATCTGTGTCTCAGGTCCGCTGAGCAGCTGAGCATGATGCGCAAGCTGTACTTCTTCCTGCTGTTCATGGTGCTGATCCTACCCTCATTGGGACTCACCAGGTAATCAGTACTACAATCGATGTAAATTAGTGTACATTTCCTCAGTATCTGAATTACATGTTTAGTTGTAGTTTAATAATCAATGAAAATGTCAAACATAGTCCTAAATGTTGCTGGAAATGGGCATTGTTTGATAAGTTCTCTGTCCATTTTGATCAGCCAGATGACAGCCTGTTTACTGTTGCACAGAACTGAACAGAACAGTTGCACAATTGTAGGGAAACAAGGAGGCGCAAAATGTGATTGGCTGTTGACAGCTGATGTCATGCCACCTTTGCTTCAGTGACAAACTAGTGAACTGTCATCACTTCAGCTGAGTTTTGTTTTTCCAGAAACAAGTTGGTTGAATTACTGGATGTGTACACACACAGTAAAAGGCCAATTTTTAAACTGGATCTTTACCAGTCAGCTGAGAGGGAATCCTCCCTGGCCAAGGGTCGTATTTATCAATAGATTCAAACAGAACTCCTGCCTAATTATGCTGTGATCTTTTTTTTGTTCTTCCCCATCAGTCTTGCAGTGTTTTTCCGCTGGCTGTTTGATAAACAGTTTCTGTCAGATGGGAAGCTTAGGTTTGAGTAAGTAATCCCCACTTTTATTTCTCTTTAATTTTGCCTTTGTTGTCTGTGCAGAATGTCTCATTGTTTCATTGTAATCTAACCTAGATTCTGTTGTCTTACCTTTTCTCCTTTTCCTTCCTGTCCCTCACCGCCACCCTCTCCTTTTGTCATGTCTTTTTTTTTCCCCCCCTCCCCACTATCACCCAGGTGTGTGTTCTTACCTGACCAAGGGGCGTTCTTTGTCAACTACGTCATCGCGGCGGGCCTGGTGGGTTCTGGGATGGAGTTGTTGCGGTTGCCAGGGTTACTGCTTTACACAATCCGTATGGTGCTTGCTCGTTCTGCTGCTGAGAGGAAATATGTTAAACAGGTTAGTCATGGCATTGTTCATTTAAGTTAAAGTAAGCTGAATAACACATGCTTTTTATTCCTTTTTGTGGTGCTGGGAATCATATACCCCCGAAAATCAAGTCGATAGAGAAAAAATGAAAAGATTCCTGCACACACAGAATCACCTCTGCACTGGTTTTATTGTCCGCCAATGTTTCGGTCGTTCTGACCTTTATCAAGACAAGTTCATTTAAGTATCAGTGCTTTTTATTTTGTTTTGGGGTGGAGTGGAGTAGTGCTCTGGCCAGGCAAATGGTCCATATATTGTGACTAGACTGACCTGCTATGCTGTCTTTTCTCTCTTTGTGTCTATCTTGACTGAAGTTCACTGGATGTCCTACTGTCATTGTCTGTAAAAGACCCAGTGGATATTGCAGCTGCTACTACTTGAGATGGTGAAATCAAAGCCACATTTTCTTTGCCTTAAAAATTGATTGAATGGAATGAATTTAGCAGAAAAGATTCTGTACAATTTCCAGTATAGCTCTTGCCCAACAAAGTCCACCTCAAAATCTATACTTCTATTTATACCCTTGGTTATTTTAAGTACTTGATGACCAGCAACTGCCTCTTGTTCCTCTCCTGTTTACAGAACCAGGCCTATGAGTGTGAATATGGAGTCATGTATGGCTGGACCCTGTGTGTGTTCACTGTCATCATGGCTTACAGCATCACTTGTCCTGTCATCGTGCCTTTTGGTGAGTGGTTCAGAGTGCTGCACACACACACACATACAAAACACATTCCCTCATCTATATTCTCTGTAGATCTCTCTTTCTCTCACTCTCTTGCTTACTTATTGACATTGTTTCTGTTTTCCTCAACATATCCCCATCCCTCCTACACCTGCTTTGGATACCCAAAGTATCTCAGTTCAGTCAATGGCATGGTGGGGTTCTTAGTCTATGTGTGTGTCTAACTCCACCAGGCCTCCTGTACCTGATGCTGAAGCACCTGGTAGACAAACACAACATGTACTTTGCCTATCTGCCTGCCCGCCTGGATCGCCAGGTCCACCTGGGAGCTGTCAATCAAGCCCTGGCTGCACCCATCATCTGCCTCATCTGGCTCTACTTCTTCTCTGTCATCAGGACAGGTGAGAGACATGCATATACAAGAAGGAGCAGTGTAAGTCAACAAACTGACCTGTTCGGCAAAAGAGTACCACTAATGGAATAGCTCAATTTGTATTAGCAATGACATTTTCGCCAGCTGTACTAAAAATGTACCCATCGAACTGTGAGAGTTGTGAACCATTCCATCCAGTCCCTCCAGGATGTTGCGATCTTGCGATTGCAAGAATTTACGCAAGTTCAACTAATTGCCACAATACTTGCAAGAGCTTGCAATTTTGCCAAAACCCCAACACAATTTCCCACATAAAACGGTCAAATTGGCACAATGCTTCCATATTAACACTCCTACATGTTTCATTAACTCTCCTACGTGTTACATTAACACTCCTACATGTTTCATTAACACTCCTACGTGTTATATTAACTCTCCTACATGTTACATTAACACTCCTACATGTTTCATTAACTCTCCTACATGTTACATTAACACTCCTACATGTTTCATTACCTACATGTTACATTAACTCCTACATGTTACATTAACACTCCTACATGTTACATTAACACTCCTACATGTTTCATTACCTACATGTTACATTAACTCTCCTACATGTTACATTAACACTCCTACATGTTACATTAACTCTCCTACATGTTACATTAACTCTCCTACGTGTTACATTAACACTCCTACGTGTTACATTAACACTCCTACATGTTACATTAACTCTCCTACATGTTACATTAACACTCCTACATGTTACATTAACACTTCTACACGTTACATTAACACTCCTACATGTTACATTAACTCTCCTATGTCACTCTCATTAACACTCCTACATGTTACATTAACTCTACTACATGTTACATTAACTCTCCTATGTTACATT
>OOFE01049922.1:8255-19104 GCA_900323365.1 Monocentris japonica
CCCATTGAACTATGACATTTATTTTTCTGCATCAAAAGCTTTTCATTATGGAATATGGCTTAGAGATTTTGCATTTAGATAATATCAGCCCGTAGCCGCTGTCAGGGGGAAACAATGTCAACTTAGACAAGCTAAGACCTGTTTAAAATGCCGCAATTTTCTTTTTGTAAATTTTGTAAATTGAAAATACAATGATTTCGTGGCACATTTCCACATTGCCCGGTGTGTAATGACCTATTTCACGGTGGATTTGTTTTTCCTTTTGAAAAAAAAGAGAACATTCATGCATCTTGTCAGCCATTATTCATGTATTGAGGCATTGCGGTCTTTGTCAGATAAAGAAAAAGTCAACAGAAAATAAACATCATATGCTTTGTAGCTTATGGTACACAGTTGTTTTGGAGTCGCTTTTCCTATTGTAACTTTCTAGTACATTCTTTTCCGAGATAAGAAGAGCTGTACTTTTGTTGAGCTATACTGTCTGGGGCAATTCAAGAGGTGTCAGAACGGCAGTGATGCAGCCACACAAAACAACTGATATGTTGCTGTTGTGGTTCACCAAGGAAATAAATGTTGCTTTTAATGGAGAAAGTGTAGTGCCTATCATCTAACCCCCCAAAAAGTTGTTTAACTTGCTGCTGAAAACTGAATCCTTGGCTCTAGCACAAAGGCTGGTCTGTGGTCTTTGTGAAATGAACAGATCGTGTGGTGAACACCCACCTGCTATTTTGCCGCGTCTCCATGACAGTTTACATATCCTGCTGCCACAGTGCATGCTGGGATGACAGGGCAACTTCCGAGGCGAGGTAGGCCACAACCGGCCACATGTTCCACATTTCCAGCCACACACAACAGATTTAGTTTTTGTGATTGAAAGTGAATGGGTAGAAATACAATAGGCCTGCAGTATGTGACGACTGCGCCACGTCCTGACCGGTACCGCCATAAAAGCTTCACCCAAGAAATAGGTCCCCCAGGGGCTGACGATGTAAAACTGGCTTGGGAAATATGTGAATTATTTAATTGTCCAATTTGGTTATTTGGCTTTTTTATATGTACACATGAATTAAATAGTAGCTTCACCTACAAGGAGAGCACTGCACAGCACTCCTCCTCAGACAACGTAATATAAGAGATGTCACCTTCTCTGTCTCACAATCACAACAAAGAAGAAACCATTTCAATATGATCAGAGGCAGAAAGATGATAGTCATGATAGTCATGACAGGCTGGTTTACCAGAATCCTACAGAATTTTTAGTGTTTCTTCTCCCTGTCCTATATTGATATTGAGATATTGTTTCTGTTCCTTGACTGCCTCTGATTCACATTAATTCAGCTGAAATAGTTCGGTGTGCTGAACAAAAAGGTTGCATTCAGTTAGTCCATGGGTGAAGGATTTACCTCAATGTGGGTAAAATACAGCCTAACATGCACAAAAGGTGTGTAGGATTTTGGACAGGTCTGTCTCAGATGATCATGCTAACATTAAAGTTTCCTAGCTGAATGTTCATTATGTTTTTTTATGGGGTTTTTTTGTTGAATAACACACCGACACCATAGCAAGTCAACTCTGTGTTGCTTTTCATAATCAAATCGCATCGTGTTGCATCACCGAGAGTCGCATCCCTAGGACCAAGGTCTTTATTTATCAGGCGCTTTTGAGAAAATAAAGGTTTTTCCTTTACAGTATATGCATTCACCCACTCATCAATTCTCCACGTACTGCGTCACGTACGCTCACACGTATGCAACATTTATCATCGTTTGTGTCTCATCGGAGGTTTGGTGCGAGAAAAAAAAAGCATGACATTGTAAAATAATCCTCCAGAAAATGTACTGAGGTAGTATAATATAATGCTGGAATAAGCGCCATCTATTCCTTTCAAACTTTTGTTTTGTGAACTTGTGGAGATATATATACAGTATATATATATATATATATTTATCATGAAAGTTTAGCATCCCATGCAGCCATACCATTATTCATAACAACTGTTTGGACATTTGATAGGCTTTCCTTCAAAATCAATTTTTTTTTTAATGTAGATTGCGTATTTACATGAATTCATCCGGCAGCGGTACGCCACCACAACAATACCAAGAATACCAATACCAATGCCAACACTGCTAGAGAACAAAAACTGGATCCAACGCAGCAACAGATGTGGAACAAAAACAAAAAAATTATTTCCAATCCCCACTGCTACAAAAAGAAATGCTTGTGAAAACTGATTTAGAGTCGTATCTCCTTTTCATGTGGGCCATCTGGTACATCTACTACTAAGTCTCATAAGAATACTGATCTACCCTTGGAGTTTGCTTCATAGAATAAATACAACATTTTTTAATTGTTACTCAAGGTCCTTAACGTCGTGCAGAATAGTTTCTAAATTCTCTAAATGTAGAATGTACAAAACCTCACTTTCTAAACCTCATGCACAGCCACTCATTAATATAAAGATACTGATTCGCCCATATATGGGTAATTATGGGTACAACCTTCCTTTTAAATGCTGCAGGAAATGTCATTGACTCTCTCGGCGAAGAGAAGCAAGAGGAATTTTTCTGATGCAGCAATTTTAACAAAAACTTTTGTGAACTGAGGTTGAGGCACGGCAAAAAGTACTTTTTGCAACTCTCAGCGGTGGATTTACAAACAAGGAAAGAAACAATTGAGCCTGGCAGCAGGTGAGAGACACAGTAAGCTTTGCATCATCTGCATGGGGAACAGAAATAATAACTTTAAAGAATTATGGTCTTCGAGATATGCACTGGGATGGCATTAGTGCATTGTGTCTCCATGAAAGATAGATAGATAGATAGATAGATAGATAGATAGATAGATAGATAGATAGATAGATAGATAGATAGATAGAATTCTGGGGTTGCAGCAGCATTACAGTATCACAAGAAACAGAATGTACAAAATACTAAATACTACGGTACTAGGTGACATAGAACCAGGATGTACAGCGGATGGATAGATGTGTACATATATACAAGTAGGGAAGAGCAGCTTGTGAATGAATGGATAGTACATATATACAGAGTTAAAGAATGATAATGGGTGAATGAATGTGAAAGGGAATGTGTGAGTGGCTAAAGTGGCGCGCCACAATGAATGACTTATTGTTGCCCTTCATGTGATTGAGCTGAATTGTCCTGAATTGCCTGCACCCTGAATTTCCACACCAATGCTACAATTTAAAATGATTGTCCAAACGATTAGCCATTTAAGTCAGTATGCTTAAAAGGTGGATGATAAAGAATATAATATAGACTATATGCACTGTATTTGTAGTCTCAAATATTGTATCATTTCTACACTAATGATGAAAAACTTATTGATTTCATTCTCTATTCCTGTCTGTCTTGGTGGTCTACATTAGGTAGATGGCGTTCTCCTGTTCGGCCAATTGGTGCCGTGTGTCAGCATGGCCAGAGCCGAGCCTCCATTTACACACAATCTCAAGCATAAGCACATGTTGATAAATCCCACTCATTGCTTAGAAATGGTCATACCCATGGTTTACGCACATATATGGTCAAACGTAGTGTTGATTTTTGAGGGTCCTGGTCACTGACTCTAGATCACCGCTCTGGACGCCCGGATGCTTCTCACATGCACACCATTGGTTATCATTTTTGATGTAAAACAGTGTACTTACAACTGAATCAGTCTAAAAAGTTCAAGAACAATTATATATTTTTTACTTCAAAATTGTATGCGCTGCTCTCTTTTTGTTGCAGGCCCTTCAGCTACTGGCTGAACTACATCCTCTCCATCATGTACTGCAGTGAGAATAACCACATCGGTTCCTACCAGGAGGAGACCAGGAGCTGCTCCTGCCCCTACGAGCACCCCCCCTGCCAGGGAGTGATCCCCTGCACGGTGGGCGAGGGCACTTCCTGTGCCTCCTGCTCCTATGAGAACCGTTCGCGCTGCGCCACCTGCAACCAGGGTTACATGCTGAGCCAGGGTTCGTGTCGCAACGAAGTGCCCGAGTCCACAGACCACTACATCGGCTTCGAGACAGACCTGCAGGACCTGGAGCTACGCTATCTGCTGCAGAAACGGGACAACCGCATCAGCATTCACGGGATCTTTGTCAGCAACGATGTCAGGCTGAATAACTGGTTCGACCCGTCTTGGAGGAAGAGGATGCTGCTGACGCTGAAGAGCAACAAGTACAAGTCAAACCACGTCCACATGCTCCTGGGGATGTCTCTACAAATCTGCCTTACCAAGAACAGCACCCTGGAGCCCCTGCTGTCTGTCTACATCAACCCATTTGGGGGCAGCCACTCGGAGAGTTGGATCATGCCCATCGACCAGAACAGCTACCCAGACTGGGAGAGGACTAAATTAGACCTTCCCCTGGACTGTTACAACTGGACATTAACTTTGGGAAACAAGTGGAAAACCTTTTTCGAGACAGTCCACTTTTACCTACGGAGCCGGATCAAGGGGCCCTCGGGCAACGGGAATGGGACGGCTTATTACGAACCCTTGGAGTTCTTGGAACCGGGCCGGAACCTGGGCTACATGAAGATCAACAGCATCCAGGTGTACGGTTACAGTATGCACTTTGACCCGGAAGCGATCCAGGACCTGATTTTACAGCTGGACTACCCATATACTCAGGGATCGCAGGACTCGGCCCTGCTGCAGCTGCTTGAGATCCGGGATCGGGTCAACAGGCTCTCCCCGCCGGGGCCCCAGCCTCTGGACCTTTTCTCCTGCCTTCTGCGGCACCGGCTCAAACTGTCCACCACAGATGTCGTCAGAATCCAGGCAGCGCTGCAGACCTTCAGCGCCAAGCAGCCCAACTCAATGGAATACGAAACAACCAAATTATGTAGTTAATATGTGGGCGAGCGTCCACGTGCACAGATGGCTGTGCGGCTATCACACAGGCCTGATAATGGTTAAGAGCATTTCTGGAGCGGCACGAGGGACATGGTGGGGACATTTCCATCGTCGTTATGAATCTCAGCGGTGCATTTGGGATTCTGGCGTCACACGGCTTTCGTATGAATTTGTACAACATCGTAGGAATAAGGAGGATTTCACCACAGCCGCCTCCCAGTTGGGTTTTTTTTCCCCCTGATAAAAATGAAATAACCTTGACAGTTACAAATAATCAATTTCAAACTCACTCATCACTGACATGTTGCCTATGTGCTGAAGTTTGTAGATTGCACAGATTTTAACCACATATGTAAAAAAAAAAAAAAAAAAGCTTTTGCTGATGAAGTATTATCCAAGCAATGTAATCATTCCACAATATAAACATTTCAGCATTTCAACACCGGCATGTTTTTTTGTTGTTTTGTTTTTTTTTGCTCATCCCATTTATTTTATGAGTGCAACATAAACATTATTATTTTATTGCCTTGGCCCTCCCTTTTTAAACTAGGACATAATGGGCAAATCATTGCTTTCAACAGCAAAATCAGTACTTTTTTGATTTCATTGTCACATTTTTGTAAAACAAAATAATGAATAGATGCTGTATTATTCCAGAATTGCTGAGGGAAAAACACCATGATCACAATATATGTTACATGTGCTTTTATTTTTATAATACTGTTGTTTGTGAAACAAAAGTTACAAAAACAATGTCTATAAAATGTATAAATCAATTTGTTAATACACTAAATAAAATACATTTTTATGTGTGGTCTATAGATAGCGTACATTTTATACATGTGATACTTTTAAGTACTTATAGTACTGCGTGTATTATCATTTACATCTCATACATTTCAGGTGTTTAGCTGTAGGACCAGGTGTGACTGTTGCAGGCATCAAACCTCTCAGCTTTCCATTATATATTATATATATATATATATATATATTGCAACAACTCAGACAGCAACAATCAAATCCATTTCATCTGGGAAGGAAATGTTTAATTCAGTTGGTGAATATCATTAGGATGCATCACATCCAGTCCCAAAGCACATCTGAATGACACCGTTTTTAACGCGGATTAGAAAGCACGTTGTCCCGACAGAAATGTTTCCTTGAGCGAGCCATTGCATTCATCCGCATGCACAGCTTGGATGAGAGGTGGTGGTCCAGCCACAGACCGGCAGAGGAAAAGAGCAGCTCGCAGCCACAACTTGGCAGAAGATACCAGGTTCCTCTTGTTATCTGACGAATGATGCATCCCTTTGGACATCAATCCTAGCGCTCTGGTGATTTTGAAATAAGGGGACGCAGTGGCTGCAAAGAGGAGGTGTTTTAATGAAAGCGTCCGACTTGAAGTAGAATATCAACCTGTTTATAACGAGGGTCTGATTTGAACAAAATTAAGAGTCTGAAAAAGCTTCAAAGTAAAGGTTGAGGTGGTTTTGAAATTATAGTATGGAAGAAATATACAGTATGCTTTGATAATTGTCTAGAGCGTTGGTAATTGTTCAAATTTTTATATGGGCTTGACAATATTTTTCTGGAGTGCGATGACCATGACTTGTTTCGGCAAAAAAAAAATGTCCTCACGTCTGCCAGATCCAGAACAAAAGAATTACCAGGCTTTAGATCTCTTGTCTTTTGGATTTACATTGATGGATGGCTGCTGGAGACAGTGAGAAAGACACCGCATCAAAGCCTGTTATCTCAGGTGGTTCTCCCGCCGGTTTGCAGTCTGTTGTAATTTGCAGGGCTTTATGTCTCACTCCAAACCTTGAAATGAAAGTGTTACATTTTCAAGTCCCCGAGAGCTTTGGGCCCTCACAGAGTACGCAGCCCTGATTGAGGCATTCCTGTTGCTCTTCTCTGACATCCAACCATCCCATCTCGTGTGATGAAAACGGTGAATGTGGCAGAGCGGTTCAGAGACTCAAAACCCTCCCAGAATGAAATATTGCTAATTTAGCTAGTTAGCGATAATGCTGTGTGCCAGTGGCATCCTTCCTGCGAGGACAAATGCAATGGAGCAGACCTCAGTGGTGGCCCAGCATCACTTCGAACATGTTTCTTTCCTCTTTTTTTTTTTCCCAAGCTGGACCGCTGCTGGAACACGCGGCGGGTGTAATTACGAGCAACCAGCTGGGAATTTGTGACTTCCAACTTTTAATGGAACGCAGCATAAGCTCCATCACGCATCGGTGTCTGGCGTTTAATCTTTTGTCATTATTCTCCTGCCTTGTGATTTGGTTTTTGAATTATATGGGCATAACAATAATCAGAACCCATGTTTTTTTTTGGAGAACGTTTCTGCTCTCTGTCTCCAAGTCGGAGTGAGCCAACGCTTTGTTTGGAGTCGCACAGGCACAAGCGGCGTGGTGTTTAGAACGCAGATGTGAACCTAACTTCTTAATACTGAAGACAGCCATAATGATGCATTCAGGGACATTTCATTCCAAGACCAACACACAATAAATACATAAAACACACGAGCAAAACAAGTACAAGAGCAACGTAGAGAAAGTGCAGGTATGGTAGTAGTAGTATGATAAAAAAAAAAATAGTGCACAATTTTATAGATCGTGCAGTTGAATTGGCTTGCATTTCTTTATGGAGCATTCAGATCAGACTAAGGGAAAGACTTTATATGGGAATGTGTGTTGAGTCATCTATGATAAAAATTTCTGCTTTGTGCCACAATGAATATAAAAAGCTTTTTCCTTTGCCGTGTAAATGCTGCTTTAGTCATGAAGACAGCCTGTGACCTCTGACCCCAATCATCAGCGGCATAGACGAGGGCTTATTGGTGGCAGCGCTGTGATATTTTCAGCCGTGGCTGAAGGGAGTGGTGTTTCTGTCCGCGCTGAGGGGAATAGGGGATCTCGGCCTCGGAATGAAAACAGAAATCAGAAGCACTCAGCCTCACTGCCGACACACAATCCCAGCCTTTCGTGTAATCACATATTAACAAACCAAATCCTGACTGAGGGGCACTTTAATTAGTGTTTTTTTTTGTTTGTTTGTTTTTTCATACCATCAAACAAATGAGAAATGAGATAAAAGTTGAAATCCTGAAATTGATACATAGATATTTCATTCCAAAATGAGATATACACCTTTTGAAAAATGTGGCACATCATCTGACAAAAGTGTTGCTGGCGTTAGTAAAGTAAAATTCACAACTGACTATAATTGACATTGTTACTCATCTCTAGTCCTTTCAAAATAGTACCATTTTAGATTGCCGAATCATCTCTGTTTTTTAAATATTCACACGTACATGAGGTGTGCCTGTTGTAAAATGTCTCTATCTTCTTACAGCTTAACAGCAGGTGGATTTAGGGGCTCCAACTTTCAAGTCGCAGCGTTTCAGCTCGTGTCATTTTCCTCAAGAGACACGTGTTCAGTCGTTTCAGAGTCGAAGTACTTCTCCAATCGCTTTCATTGCCCGCTGTTGTTTTGTTTCTCCTCGGCTCCTAGCTGCAGTTCCCCACTGAGCAATCTGTGTGCATCTCTTTTGAAAGTGCACTTCATAGTTCACCACACAAGCTACAATCAGACACAATTCCCAATGTGACCCCAACGGTAGCAGCAGCCCCCCGCCCCGCCTCTCTCCCTCTCCACTGGAAAAAGAAAACTCATAATGCCTTAATAGTAGCACTAAAACATAATGTTAAAAGGATGAAAGAGAAACAGCACAGAATGTGGTGGGTGAAGGTGACAATATTACCGTCATTTCGATGCCAGGTCCTCGGAGAAAAGCCTCAGAAAACTTAAAGTAGGTGGTGAGTCAAGGCGTCCCGGGCAGCCTCAGACTGTCTGTGACTTTTAGAAGCACTCCTCTGTGAAAAGACTAGAAATGCTGTTCCCATCATACGGACACGCTAAATGAAACGAAGGAGTTTTGAAGGTAATTGACATTCAACGCGGCCTACCTGCGGTGCACTCCGGCAGAATATTTTGAGCACAAATGTTTAGGGGTATAAGTTATTTTTATGCACATTAGGCTTCCTTGCCAGAGGAGGTAAGTGAATCTAATTTAGCTGCAATAAAACGAAATTAATGGACTACAAGCATCGGAGCACATAAAGAACTAATTCCATCTGAAAGTAACATTAACATGGAGGGAACGTAATTGCGAAAAGGGGGTCTATAAAAATAGTGATTTGGTCGGCCAAATGCAAATGCGCCTCTCGCTCAGCTCCAATCAGGCGTGACGCTCCGACTGGATTGGACCGGAAAGCTTTTTTTCCCCCCAAATCATCAGATTTCAGGATAGCTGTGAAGTGCATGATTTTTTTTTTTTTTTTTTTCAATAATGAAGTAGAAAGAAATTAGAGCTACTCCATTTATCACCGGCTGTGGAAACAGGGTCAGAAATGACCAAAGTGCCCGCGAGTTGCTGCTGTTGCTCCCGTCCGCTGGGCTGCCGGTACATATGAAGCCGCCTCGTACTACAGAAACGCCACGTGGGCCCCAGTGTTATGAGCTGCTTTGGATTAAAGGAGGCTGATAGCGCACTTGTCTACAGTAACATTTATCAAACTTTTCAAAAGAGCTCTATTAGCTCTGTTCTGAGAAACAGTGCTATTTCTGCTCTGGGCTTTCAAAGTGCTGTCAGTGCTAGCGGTACGGCACTGCGCAGCCCTTACAGTACTCATGACTCGGAGCCCATTCCTCTGATCTCTCGCCATTCTTTCAAAAAAAAAGAGGAAAAGTAAGAAGCAGGGCTCAGGGAAAAAACTACAGTAGCAAAAATATGCTGACCTAATTTCTTTAGAAAATAAAAACACGGATGTTTTTGTCTCTTTTTTTTTTTGCTCTTATCCACCACTCTTTGAACATCACAACTTGCCCTCTTGCCCAACCTACTTACGCATGCCAGAAGAAGAAGAAAAAAAAGCATTTCCGTGTCCATTTCTATTCCAATTGCTTATGATAGCAGGAGAGCTGTGGTTTCCTCTGGGGCCGAGGAATGCTCATTTGAAAAATTGCCCAGACGTGCATGGAGGTTGCCAACCTCAATTGTTGATGCAGTAGCTCATTTTTGAGCGTCTTCCTCTGGAGTCTCGGCCCACCCCCCACCGGAGCCCTGGCCACGCTAGCCAGCCAATTACTGGGGCCTTCTCCTGCACCTGCCCACTGCTGCCCTGTCTGTGGCTCTGCAACTCTTCTCCAGGGCAAGGAGCAATCAAAGCTGACATCCCACCACAAGCTAAACTTTGAGAGGCTAACAGTGTGCAGTGGTGGCATTTAGTGAGAAGAGTTCAGTTGTTTCGGGCCGTGTTGAATGCATGCGTCAGGCTGTGGGGTTTTGTTTTCAGCTTCCATCACCTTTTATTGAAAATTGGATATTAGCCAGTCAATATCGCCCACATCTGATATGATGGACATGATACACTTAGTTTGATTACATATTTATTGTAGAATTAATCAATATTACACTGGTTTCCTATGGGAAGCCCTTAAACTGTTGTTATTATTATTATTATTATTAGTAGTAGTAGTAGTAGCAGTAGTAGTAATATAATTATTATTATTAGTAGTAGTAGTAGTAGTAGTAGTAGCAGTAGTAGTAGTAGTAGTAGCAGTAGTAGTAGTAGTAGCAGTAGTAGCAGTAGTAGTAGTAGTAGTAGTAGCAGTAGTAGTAGTAGTAGTAGTAGTAGTAGTAGTAGTAGTAGTAGTAGTAGTAGTAGTAGTAGTAGTAGTAGTAGTAGTAGTAGTAGTAGTAGTAGTAGTAGTAGTAGTAGTAGTAGTAGTAGTAGTAGTAGTAGTAGTAGCAGTAGTAGTAGTAGTAGTAGTAGTAGTAGTAGTAGTAGCAGTAGTAGTAGTAGTAGTAGCAGTAGTAGTAGTAGTAGTAGTAGTAGTAGTAGTAGTAGCAGTAGTAGTAGTAGTAGTAGTAGTAGTAGTAGTAGTAGTAGTAGTTGTAACA
>OOFE01049924.1:0-27591 GCA_900323365.1 Monocentris japonica
CTGATGCACGCTCACTACTCTCTTCCTGAGGTCCTCTGAAGTCTCCTTAGATTGCAGCATAGTGTTTTTCTTTCTCCTGCATGGGAAACACCAAACTGATCAGGTTTCTCACCTGTATTTATGGGAGTGCAACACAAACTCCTCCTTAAAGATCTGACCTTTGATTGGACCTTTTGTTTATTTACCAAACTGATTCTACTTACCTACTAGATTTAACCAATGCAAGTGGAGGTTCACTTGTTTTTGCACCTGCACTAATTCCCTTTAAACTACTTCCATTTTTAATATATGCACACTTTCCCCTAAAAAAACCATGAAATTGGTAAGATTTGATGGCAAAGGCTATTATATCAACCAGCTACAGATATGGAAAAACAAGAAAAATGCCATTTGGAAGCAACTGGCACACATACAAAATTCAGAGCCTGTGCTGTACCAAGCATATTATATTCCAGCAGCTATGAGAATTAGTGCACAATATTTTGAGGGAGAACATAGGCAAAACGCTTTGAGCCTTTCTTTCAGTGGTGCCATTTAAATGAGTCTTCATTCTCCTCCTCAGCTACAGAGCACTTGGGAATAACAAGAACGGGGACCAAAGCCATTCATAAAAGGCCTATGCTCTGGGATGATGCAAATATCAATTTTCCAAATTAAAGTTTCATATAATTACACAATTTGAAATCCAAGGCCTACAGATGCAATTAATATGAAGTGGCCATATGCCTCAAATGATAGTGAGTGGAAGATGAGCCATCAAACATGGGAGAGATGCACTTTGTCAACAGCACTTGTGGACTGTGCAAATTCATTCAAATATTATCCAAGTATGATAAATCCTCAACATTCTCAATCTTGCAATGCACTGGCATCTAGCAGTTGTATGCAACCCTTTTTAGGGTGCAGTGGTCAGTGGTTATTTTGGTCCTTCACAGACTTGTGTTGTGCTTGTGTCCATGTTGTGTTCATGTTTCAGGTGTAAGCTGAGGTCCATTTAATAATAATAATAATAATGCTAAACCTATTATATGGTAAAATATGTTTAGAAAAGACTCTTTGCATTGTAGCCTATTCGCTAAAACGCCTTTTGGATGCAGTGTGCTCTGACGATACAACAGGCAGGTCTACTGATGTATCACTAGGTAAAACCTGCTCTAGCTCTAGATGTTCAACTGGTCCATAGTGTTTGCCCTCGGAATAGGGCTGTAGTAAATACTTAGACTGTCTGCTCTCTTTCCACTGGAAAGAATTTCGGTCTAATTACAGCAGAGATGAATGTAGCCTCTTCTAGTATTTGTCTCTGGCCTGTCTGATGAGTAGTGCTGGACAAATGCCAGACCTCTAATATGACCCAACCACACCTTGCGTTTTTATTAAGTCCCATTATCTCTATCTTGTGGCTTGATAAAGTATTACATCAGGTTCCACCTTGTTCATGTTCGTTTAATAATATCCAAAGCTGGATCACCTCACAATAAATCTAATATGGTATTTCAGTCATGCAAGAGACTATGAAAGCAACAAAACAATTAGATGTAGGAGGAGCTCGAACAGATTCTGCAATTAAGGTGCATGTATCCCACAGAAAGAATAAAGAAGCAAAGTAAAAAACACAGTGTAAAAGGTCTATGTAACGCACAGATGTCGGTGTTGGTATTGTAATAGCCTAGTTTGTATCTGGGATATGGAAGTAGTCTCGTTAGATCCTCCCACGTTAGAGTGAATCACAGCGCAGGGGGACGCATACAGGAGGCTGTACAGTCCGCACCAGCAGACCCCATTGGCTACAGCGGGATGCACGGCGCTTCGCCCGTTTGGATGATCCTCACATGCATCTAGAGCTCACAGTGGGAAGAGAGAACCTTCACTTGTAGATATTTGACACATTCGCCATCACAACAACATCCCATACTTTAAAATTAAAAGCGAAGGGTCAACACTACGGGTTGCATAGCCGCAGATTCGCGGGGATTATTATTGTTGCACTGCATACTGTGAACTACATAAATCCAGGTTTTTGCGGGTGACTGTCGCCTTGTCCTCTGGTTTAACGGAATATTGCAGGCTGCATGCAGGGATGTCGGCATGGCTTGCACCAGGAGAACCAAAACTTTGGTGTCTACATGCGTGATCTTGAGCGGCATGACCAATATCGTGTGTCTGCTGTATGTCGGATGGGTTACTAATTACATCGCCAATGTATACATCAAAGTCCCTATGCCTATACCGGAGAAAAAGTTAGAAGGTGATAAAAAGGGTGACACTCTCCGCATCATGGAGAGGCTGGATCGACTGGAGAATGTGGTCAACCAGCACATACAAGGTAAAGTCATCACCATTTATAAGCTTATTGTAGGCCCGTTTGACCTGGCCACAGCTGGCCCTTTCATTAAAAAATGCTCCACCATGCGTTACATAAGAACTTTTTAATAGGTTAACGTTACTTTGATTGCGAATTTACAATTGCAAGGTGCGCTGCTGTGGGCTTTTCAATTTGGTTAAACCTGGAACTACTTTCGCCTTTGATGAGCTGCTTGTCCGGAGGGTGAAAGAGGGCCAAGGACAACGGGATTATTGCAAGTCCCTTACGAAAAAGCACTATACTCATTCCGTATTAAATGTTAGAACGGTAGGCTACTATACAAACATCACAGCAAAATAAATACTATATTATAGAATATTTTAGTGATGAGGAGGAGATCTTTTAAAATGACCTTAAAGTAAGGTATTTTTGAGGTGAGGTCAATATATATTCACTATTAAGTACCACACATGCACTATTGGTCCCTATGGATATTATATTGATTTTTCGTGAGGCGTCTCAAGGCATCCTCTTTTCATACAGCAACTCTGATTACATGTCAGGGCAACTTTCAAGGAGAATTTATGCATCGAGATGTTTCATCCGTAGCTGCTTCTTATTGTAGATTGTTCAACGTGAAGGGGGTGATTAATGAAACTGCTGTAATTGTAATATTATCTGGATATCCTCACTTGTTCTTTTGTTTCTGTGCATATTCAGTATCATTTGACACCCATTTGTTCCTTCGTCTTAAGAATGTCTGTAATTCTTTTCTCAAATTCCTTCAAGCCTTTCCACCAGCGCATACAGTTACTTTATAACACACAGGCCATTTTCCTCCACTCTCTGTGTCATCATTATAGCTATTCCTGTCATCACAGGGGGCCTCATTTTGGGCAGGTCCCAATTTGAAATGGCACAAAGCAGGTACAGAAGTTAAGACAGAAATGTACTCATGCTGTTTTGAGCAATAAGGCTCTGTGCTAAGCTTGGGTAAACATTCCTCCTGGAGCCAGTTCTACATTTCACTGTTTGGCACCAACAGGCATTTGCTAGACATAGCTGCGTTAAGGTGCCACTGCTACCTTACCTCCAAACGACATGCTCGAGCTATTTCTGTTACTCAAAAAAAAAATTTAGAGGTGCATTGGTTAAACATTATCAGTACACCACTGCACAGCTAATCAAGGGTAACTGGTCTGACAAAGCCTTTACATTGATTTTTTGCTTAACGTGATACATTTTTAACAAAATATTTTTACCCATGAATTAATAAAAACTTGTTTGGTCCTAGTTCGAAAGAATCAATAATGTGTGATTATGCAGTACCCCCGATTAAAGACTCTGTATTTTGACTGCAGATAGAAACAGAACAAATACTATTAAAAACTAGAGCTCAGCACTCGGATGGCTTCCCAATTTAAAAACGAATTGTGGTTCACTTTCTTTTTATGTCACTTTCAGAACTAGGAGAGTCATTCTGTAATTAGTAAAAGGTTAATGCTCAAGGCAAGTCATATTGCCTGCACATCAAAAACAATGGTATTAGAAGCCTGTAAGAAATATATGACTAAAGCTAAACATTTTTACTTTTTAGCACGCATTCGCCCGTGAGTTCATGCACCGTCAACCACCAATACTGGCTGCTTTAGGGATTTGTTTTATCTTATTTCATTTTGAAAACCTATTCCCAAAAGCCATGCATGTGACACATAAACCGCAGGGACGTGACATAGATAACGTTAATATCAATAGAATGTTTTGTGTTTGTCATCGTCAGTGTACATGTCAATCAGAGTTGGGGAGAAAAAAACAATGTTGTTGACGACATAACGCAGGAAACTGTTGATGAAGTCGTATTGGCATACATCTGAAATGATAAAGTGCTAAAGTGGCATATCACTTTAAGGATGAAACATATTGTCCAGACCTCCCCAATAATTGCTCAGAATGCATCAGCTATGGATGCAGACCCTTAATCAGAGTCTGTAAGTACCCGACAGCGTCAACAGTCAGTAAGCTTCGGGCAGAGCCAGACAGTCATTAGTGCACTTTTGACATCTCTAAAAATAACTTTCCCCTCCTGTTTCCCCTCATTGTTATCCCTCAATAAGAAAGTTGTTCTGCCCTTGTGAGACAAGGGCAGAAATTATCAATTCTCTTGTTTATTATATTCTGTCTCTTGTGCTCATTAGTTCTGTATTCTGACTTTCTGCACTGTGTCTTACCCAAGGGGAACCCTATACAGCCCTACACAATGCTTCATCTCTTGCACTGTCACACTATTCACATAGCCACATACATGCACAGAGTTTTAGTGCACTTGAAGCCAACATGAATTCCTCAGCCACAGGGCATTGCTGCATGTGAGAATGAAACATTTACTACAGCTGGCTCACCAGGGACAGTCAGAGGGCTGTCTCTGGTGTCAACTACATACTCAGGGTTAAGACAGAAATACTCCATTACTTTTAACTCTTTGATGAAGTCAAGCAGTCTGTAAGTGGGGCAAAGCAACGTGGCAGCAGTACAGGATTCTGCTGAACTCTTTCTTGTATCAGGTAGAGTCATTGCAGGAGAGTGAATTGGATAGTCAGACAAAGCAAGTTCACACATGCCCACCATGAGGGCTGTTGCTGTACTCCTTTGCTTGCCTTACGCAACCAAAAGTCTACGAGTGTGCAAAACTCCTTACTAACAGTAAAAAAAACACTTATTGTAAATGTAACTTAGTAACAGACGGCAGGACAGTGCATTGGTTACGGTCCACTGTAAACCGCATCAGATTGTACCTCCAAATGTTTTTATTGAGTGAGTATGAAAGAAATACTAGTGTGCTGTAGCTGCATGTTTGCATACTTGTTCCATATACAGTTAGATATAGTGAAAGAGTTAATGAAAGACAATTATAATTTCACTTTCTCCCCAGTGTTTATGTTTACAGTATTTTCATGATAACATAGATAAAAGTGTAAGCATACTGCATATGATACTGGGGGGACACGCTTAGCACAGGTTTGTTTTGCAGGGACTGTGTTCATGAAAAGGCAGCTTGTTGTGTTGCTTGATTTGACCTCTGAGGCTGTATATTGCTAGTGTGCATTCTGATTGAATGGCCAAGAGGCCTGTGAGAGCTATTCATTAGCACAATACTGATTTAGTTGCAAATGATAGTGACAGTTCCCAAGATGGCTTGACGTGAATCAACCTGTCAAACCGTTTGAAAAGCTCACTAAATCAGCGTTTACTTTTGAAGCTGAGAGGACGGCTTTATTTACGCATTTAGCTGATGTTATTTTCCACAGCAACAATGAGTGCAACCATAGAATAAAGGAATAAGAAATAGAAACGAGAGCGTTGGAGGAGTGTGTGTCTGCATGGATGTGTGCACATGGATGTGTGTGCATGCTTGTGCATGCATTCGTGCAGGCTTTGGTATGCTTTAAAGTGACTCACAAAAGTTGCACCCGTACTTCCAGTTCGTTTTAAGTGTTTAGTCCTTTGGGAAGGAGAAAAGAACTGCCAAAGAGCTTTTTGGTACAATTTTAGATGAAGGCAACAGCATGCCTTGTTTCTTACAGAATAAATTCCTTCTTTTCCTACTATTCAATCTTTTCCTATCATTAAAGAATTTGAATTGTATACTGTAATATTACAAGATCACATCAATATAACTGGGTGTCATAATGGCATTCAAAATTATATTAAACACAATACTAGTTGTCATTACATAAGAAGGGTAGTTGCTGATTTGAGAGCCAATTCAGAATTCTGGTCAGAAATCGGTATATATTACCCTGAATGGACATTTGCAAAATAAGACACAAGACATATAAGACAATAAGACATTGTCTAGTAATTGTTTCATGAAAAAAAATTAAAGTATTTTTGGTTTGTTAAGCAAAGAAAATCCTCATATTGCCTCAGGCAACAGCTTCAGCCTCTCTTTAGAATAATAAGATGGTAACTTTCTGCTAGCTAATACATTTTGTGTGTGTTCCCAAACTACACTGGGGTCCACTAGTTCACTACCAAGAACTCTTTTGTTTCATAATTTATCCAAAAAAAAAAAAGCGGGATCAAGTGATATTTCTCAAACAAGATTACATAATTTAAAAAAAAAATTTAATTAATGATTAAAAATGTTTTTCAACAGTTGTCCTTTATCAAAGTTACTGCACTAGCAGAAGCAACGATAATGTATTGAGGACCATATTACTTTAGTCAATATCTGGTATTAGTGTTTAAAAGACTAAAACAATTCACACTGTGTATCAGGAGCATACATGTGTTAATACTTGAATATGGCGTCATGACAATTTGAGAACACCTTACCAAATGGTGTGAGAACAAGATATTCAGATATATTTCAATTTCATACGAACATCTAAACGTGTTGATTTGTATCAGCTGTAAATAATGTATTCTTGAATAAGAAGCATCAGTTGAATAATTTTTTGTATCAGTTTTTGATAAATAATGAAAACAAATTCTTGGGAGTTAGCCCAGACTTTTGGACCTCACTATATTTATATATTGCACTCCTATTGCACTTTCTGACAAATGAAAAAAAAGTAGCTATTTTTTGGTCAGATATATCTTGTTATAAATAAGATATTCACTGAGAGAATATTTTTGCTGGGTTGGCACAATTTACATGACTTATTCAGTGACCAGCCAGGTAGGACACAAGGCACAACGCGCGAGAGACAAAGAGCTGCATGCCAATTTTAGTTCTTACATTGTGCCAGCCCCCTAAAAGGTTTTGTAAATTCATCAGTGTGTGCTGTTGGCATACTGTTATGCAGGTCACTAAACGTAGCCAAAACATTAATTTGAAATTGTGATTAGGCATTAAATGCTGGAACTACTTCAAAGCAAGTATCCACTGAGGCCAATAAAATAGAGTAAGAGAAGAGGCTTTACTTTGCTTCAGAATTGATCTAAAATTAATGTAACAATGGTGTTCATAAACATTCCTCTATAGATTTATTGCAAGTCTGAATCAGTTATCAGCGCTTGCGGTTTGCAGCCTGTAAGACCAGGGTGTGAGAGTGAGATGAAGAGTGAGAACATAAAATAGACGAGTATTCACTGTGTTAAGAGGTTAACGCCAATAAATCAAGGAATTATTGAATTACAGGGATATGAATGCACTGGAGAATGCTTGGTAATGAAAACAATTAATTACTCCAACTCCAGGGGCAAAATCATCATGGGGAGAATCTGAATACATTTTAAAAACCCTCACAAGTTTTTCGATTCAGTGGTTATCCCTTGACAATTTGCACTAAACGTCTCATGTCTACAGTCCACTATTGCAAATGTTGTCAGTGCATTAGTTTCCCACTCATTCTTTGCATTCAGAACAAAAATACCAATTACCCCTTGGCACACTTTTCAGTGAGTTGTAAGTCTGGCTGTGAGTGTGCATGTTTCACAGTATAGCTATTATAGACAGCAGACCCTTTGTCTATATACGGTTTATTTGATAAGCATTTTAATGCAGGGAGGCGGTGATAGAGATAGTCTATAAAATACTCAGGATAGCCTTTAGCAACTATTGAACAATAGCAGTAACTCAAGGAATCTCTCTTTGCGCCTGATCTACTTGCTAACATGGGCTTAAAAAGATGTGGTATGTTCCACTGTAACAGCTAGGCACATTAGAGATAGCTCATCTCCATGTGGCAAAATCTGGTGGCTCAGTAAAGGCAACAGCAGCAAGGACAAGTTGCAGTGCTTTGTTTTAACATGCTTTCTAAATTTGCAGCTCATATTCATTCCTCTCTCTGCAGTTCATTATTCATAATTAATGGCATCGAGTAAGGAAGCAGCACTTTGCTATCACATGCAGTTATCTCAAACTTTTCTCAAAAACAGGACATTTTGATGCATTGATCTGTTGTACATGCATATGTAGACTATAATTTTCACACTAGAATCAGTTGTGTCATTCCTTTTTTTGAGTTTGAGCTTAGACCTGATCTGTCTATACTGTACGTCACAGTATCCTATTTGGGAGCTCATGAACAAACTCCCCACAGAAAAGAAAGAAATTGAGGGGCAACCCGATATGGGTTTTTGAAAGCCAATACAGATATTTTGTGCAGATATCATTATCAATGTCTGTTGCTGGGAGTTGGAAGTTCTCTGCCTCAGCTAAGTATTTACAAATATCACCAATTACGCCTTCAGGAATAGGTGGGGGTCAATATAAACTAGGAAGGAAACTTGCCAGGTCTGTGCTGGTCTCTGTGCTACTGCGACTGTATGCAATGAATATGTGGCTGTTTGTGCTCACCCGACAGTGCCCAGCTGCCTGCTGCTTGGATCTGCCTTCATGTACTGTATACGGGGATGAATTGTGATTCCTGTGTGGCAGATTTATAATGCACAGTTCATGTGTGCAGTGAGCAAATCTGTTCAAAGCCAAAACAAAAAAAATGTAATGTTGAGGTTTTCAGATTCAATAAATTATTTAAGCTGACTACATGAGTTGTATTAACTATTAAATGTATTAAATAAGACCTCTGATGCATTAGGGAGCTGTGTTTTTTTCCAAATTCCAAAAAGGGAAATTTAGCTTCTCTGCTGAGAATTTAAGTTCTCAGCAGAGCCGTCTATCTAAAAGACAGCAGGCTCTAGTCTCCAGTATTCAATTTGCCTTCATAGAATCAGCTCTTACTGATGTAGGTTATGATGGGGGAAGGTGGAAAAACATTACAGAGATTACAGGAGAGACTGCACATGACACAGCGGTGAACTACCACTGCCTCAAGAAGAGATTCATCACAGCTAACTCTAATTGAGACATTCCATCAAAACACATGACCTCTGCTCATATATTCCCAAGCCTTATTTATTATTAATCCATCTCGGATCTAGAAGCATACTGTTAATGGAAGTGTTAGACCTACATAACTGTCATTCTGCCATTGTAGAGGGTAATCGTGTAATTATGTAGCCTTCACATACAGACACTTTAAAGTGAACAGCAGTCACAGTTTGGTTTTTGGTGAGCTACCACTGATTTTCAATTGTGTACACTTTCCAGCTTGTGAAAGCCGAGACTATATGGAGCCGATAATTACGGACAAGCCACTTTTTTCATTCTTGCATACTTTCAGCATAAGATTCTAAGTGGAGGCAATACGATGTAATTGCTTGTTAATCAAAAGGAGTGGAGAGAATCTCAGCAGTCAACTCAGTCTAACAGTCCTTGATATTGACAGAAATTACCATTCTGCTGCCTGCCATGTGTACTGTTATAGAGATGTATAGACTTTTCACACCCACAAGAATGTGAAATACTAACTTTAAATAGCCTATCACCTTATCCTCTTTGATTACTTTTCCCTGGAAAAATCAATCCCATTGTGCTCGCAAAGTAATACTCCTGATGTAATTTTTGCTTGAGAGATTTTGGGTGCTCATCACAAAACATTTAATAGATGACATCTTCTTTTCATCTTTTCATCTCTTTGGAATAAATAGATGAAGAACTCGGTAGTATAGCATGAGCAGTGATAGCCACCATGGCTGAACAGAAAAAGAAAAGACCGGTAGCTAAAGAAACTCAAACTTTCTCAAGGAAAAAGATAGTACTCGCAAAACTGTTTCATTACAAAGTGATCTATTGGCAGTACAGTCTAAAAACACCACAGCAGTGACTACGTAGCACCAACAATGTTGCCAAAAAAAACAAAACAAACATGGATTTTGCAACACACTCAGTTAGACAGAAACGGTCTTTTGTACGCTGTGTATTAGCATGTCTACTGCTCATTTAAAAATATTACTGCTTAACGGTCATTGAATTTAGTCGCATCTCTCATTTATCTACGGTTTAATGAAATCATACATCCACTCTGTGCTTATAACATGCCACATTATGTTCACGTGTAATCACATGCTTGACAAAAAAAAAAAGAAAAATGGAAAGAAACTATTGTGACATTCATATAATCCACTCTGTAAAGATTGTGGTAGAGTCTTGGTCAGTGAGTTTTGCAGAGGAACATTATATTTATAAATTTATCGCAGAGTAAAATATCTGCGTGAATGGCAACTACTAAGTGGTTAGTTTTGCTGAAGGTTTTACTATTTTTAGATTGAATGATCCTGCTATAATATTCTACTATAGTCTACAGATCCCTTTTGAAAAGAAGGTTCTGTGGTTGTTTTTTTATGGGCAAAGGGTTCACAGGAAGCTAATAGAAAGTCTCATGAAAAGATTGAAAGAATCATTTTCACTAAGATTGTTTTCGTGAGTAAGTGGTGGTATTCTTCTATTTGACCTATAGGCTATGGATAGACTTACAGATGGTACTAAGCTCATTATATCCATCCTATCTCATCTTTACTAAAAATACATCACTTTACTATCAAACATCACATTATTTAAGTTACTAGTTGAGTAGTATGTATAAAAACAAGGCAGCACCTAAGGAAAGTATGATTCTTCCTGTGATAACTGTGCCACGTGGGCTTTTGCTTGTTTGCTTTTGCCTTTGCTTTACAGCCTGTCTGGAAGCCCTTACATAAGCATTCCAAGTGAAATCCAGCTCCTGTAATTCTTTTTATGACTCCTTTCTGCTTTAAATCAGAGAGAAACACTTCAGATTACATGAAAGAAATTAATAAAGTTCTCAAACCAGTCATTTCTACACATGGCATCACTCCTCTGTCTAAAATCGAAAGCTGTCTCTGGTCACTGTGACATAGTATTAGCATTCAGTAGATCTGAGAACAAGTTGCTAGACAGTCCTCTGCTGTATAACACATGGAGTGTTTGTGTCAGATGCCTCATGTTCGTGACCAGATATGAACTGTGTGAGTGGAGCTAGAGTAGGAGAAGCCTATCTTTCTGTCTCTGTGAAGAACTTCTATGTTGTTAGCCATGTTCAACTCGTTCGATGTGTGGCTGGCCATCAAGCTTGTCTGCCGAGAAAAGTTGGCCATGGCTAAAGTTTTTGTGGTCATTGGCCATAAATAGCTAAATATGCACTTCCTTGTTTCCCTACTGATGTGATTGTATTTCATTGTTCCGCCTGGCAAGTGCAATAGACGAGAACTTGATTACAGCCATTTAAAACTTCCCAGTTCTCTACAAATTTTCTTTGAAAGATTACCGGAACAAATGTCTCAAAAGCCATGACTGGAGAATAGCTCAATGGTAAGCTCTTAAGTAATTTTATTGAGTTTTGGAGCTGTGGCACAGATTGCCCTGGGGTTCAACATATTGCCAATTTAACACTCTGCGCTTGCCTAGAGGCATGGTCAGAGTGGCCCAGCCTTCATTTGCCACCTAGCTATGTTAACTTGTTAAAACAATGTATCATTATACAAGGCAATACAGTGTAACAAATACCTAATTTGCCTGTTCAAAACATCCTAGCTGCATGAGACCACTACAGAGAGGCAATCAGAGCCTCTGGCACCGCCCACAATTGGTCAGAATAGAGCGACACATCAACTAAGTTGCTTGCAGTGTGAATGTACGGTAGGCGCTGCAACCAGGTTACATTTCAGTTGTAACAGCGATGTGGATGCATTCATTTGAATTTGTAGTTTAATGTCAGTAATGCCACACAAGTGAATGTTAAGTTGGTCAGCATACCACAACTATTTCTATGATTTTACCACCCACACCTACTTGAAAACATTTATTACCTCTAACTGATCACATACCACCTTCATATGTCATATCGAAGCAATATCTCAGGGATTTGAACACCTACTACTATTTCTGTTGATTCTGAATACCCTATTGCATTATCAAGACCATGAGAAGATAACCTATGTTGATAGCCATGCCGATTTTGGTCATACTGTAGAGGAGTTGATGCCTACAGCACTCTACCAGCCTCTCCTGGCTGTCTCAGCCTTCTCACCGTGCAAGCCATCAAATATTCACAGATGCCTTTAGAATGCAAATGCTAGTGTAAAAATAGATCCAATCCATTTTTAGGACATGATACGGTGCAGAAATGGAGTCGTTACACATTCTCCCAAAAGATAATACTAAGAATTTGGTTTGTAGTTGCATGGGAATGTCTCAGCTGAATTGTGCAGAATGGTTGGTGCATCACAATTCCAGTAATGTGTCATCACCACATTTGGTAGAATGTGGAGTTTACCACACTGAAAAGATTCATTCATTACTAGTCTAGAAATATCTCTGTGACCAAGACCCCGGAGATTGAGTTCAGATAGATTATTTTACGAGCCTACTGCCTAAATTCAAGACAAATTAAATGCAGCGAAATGATGTTCCATGCTATGTCTGAATGGAATTCACTTCCAAGTCTGATCTCTCAAGAAAATTACTTAAACTACATCTCTTAACACTAGTAACAATCTCTGTCTAATGATATTTTCTAGGTATTTGGAAGGGGCATTAAGCATGTTGCATGTCCTAAGCACCTGTGAATGTTTTAAAGCAGGCTTCCACATAAAGTGTACACTGAAGGGAAACACAATGGCAAGTATATCTTGTGAAAGTCTTTATTCTAAACTTCTTCAATGTCAGTGTAAAAACATTCTTCAAAGTCTTCAATGCACTTAACTGGCCTTCACCACCACTTTGGTGCATACTGGAACTGCAGACACTGCTAACAGAAAATATGAAAAAAATAAGGTTTGGAGCTAGAAAGCGTCCTGAGACTTGGCAGCTTTGGTGCTGACCTGGCGGGAGGGAAGAGAGGTGCGCAGGCCAAGAGAGACAAGCTGGAAAGCACTGTAGCATTGTAGCGGACTCGCTATAGTTGCTACAACTTGCTACCCCCGGGGCCGTGACAGGCAGAGACACAGCCAGGATGAGGAGGGTTCACGGGCCGGCAGAACGCTATATTTGTATCACAACAACATAAGATGACCCGATCTTGACTGCCGCTTTCCAGCTCGTCTCTCTAGGCCGGCGTACCTTCTGTCCAGGTCAAACACTCAGGTTTTGTCATCTGTACCTCAGAATAAAAGAGCAAGGGCTTTTATCTAGACATTTTGCACCAACGTTCGACAATCATACAGGGAGAAATCCATCGTAGAAGAGGTAGAGATACCAATTTCTCCACTGAGAACAGTCTCAATAGACCGGAATGCAATGCAGCCACAAGAAACATACACGTAAAACCAAAGGCTGAGTACAACTTCAGGCAGTGTAGGAAATCACTAACTGAAGTAAGTAGAAGTAGATGAGGCAGGTGGAGGTTAAGTGGATGCAACCAAAAGGTAAATTACAACACTTGATCACAAAATAACTGTGATTTTATTGTATAGATTTTATTTTATTGATTTATTGTATTATTGTATTGTATTATAGTATTGTAAAACATTAATCAACAACGATGACATATTAGACTCTAGACTCTTGTCTCTTAATTTTGTAATCCTACAACCAGTTTGAGTAGAGCCAAACAAAGAGTGAAGTACTAAGCTACAGGGTGTTTACTATTAATATTAAAGCTCTTAAATGTATGCTTCTCTGCCTAATTCTTTTTTAACAAAAACTGCAGTTTAAAGCTTTTGAAAAGCTTTTGGATATTCTGACAAATCATGATATGGGGATATAGCCATCAAGCAGTGCTTTGTCAGCTTGGTACAGAGGCCAGTGGCTGCCATCAGCAACCAACCAGCAGCCATTCTCTGCCTGGCCTGAGGTGCTAGCAAACCCTTTGCAAGAACTCCCCAGTCATGTGCTTTTGTGGTGCATCTGCTGAGTAGTGATAAGGGCTGGCTGTTTCTGTTTTTTTCCAACACAGCAGACACTTTTGGTGCAATTTATATCTCTCATTGTAGTTTTTTGGAATTGGTGTTCGATAATATTTTGCCTTAGAACCTATAAATTCTGCAGCAGGAGTCATGACTCATGATAGTGAGAGCTTATGATGTAAAATTAGGGTTTTTTTTCTTAGTGATGTGTAAAAAGTAAGAAGAAGCATCTTCTTCACACTGATCACAGAAATGAAAACCTAAAACTTCATATTTCTGTAATGCTGGTCAACCCTGCCAATTCCTCCGAATCAGCACCTCAGGTTCCACACATTCATTAGACTTTGGGGTCATTGTGGCTCTACAGGCTGAAAGGCTCCTTGGTGAACATTTGTCGTTGGTTGGTGGGTTAATTTTGGTTGGAGCACTGAGGCAGCTCATCAGCACCTAGCCTGAAACTGCAGACAGGCATAATCTTTACTTGCCTTTTTATGTTGAGTAAGTAAAACATTCATGTTCTCTGATAGCTACCTCGTAGTAGTACCCTGTGGTTAATTTCAAAGTGATACAGGTATTGTGGATTCTCCACTTTAAGAGAGGATACAATAAACTGTATAGTGACAGATTCACAATTATTGTGATATTCTTTGCCTTTTGCTCTTGGTTTACTTGCTGGCAGCCTTTTTCCAACACGCTCCATCACCCTCATTATAGTAGCATTTTTATTCTACCTCAGTGTGTGAAGTGAAAGGTGCAACACATTCAGCCAGCTGGTTCTACACATAGAGGCTACCTCAGGCAATTTCCTCATGAATTAGCAGGCCAGTTAATACTTGCATCTGGGTTGGCAGGGTCTATATGACTGGGGCTACAGAAACTTCGGGCTCCTTTAAAATCTGTTTATTTTTTCTCAAATACCATTTTATTTTCCCCCAAATTGTTCTATTTTTACTATTTTACTATTTTTTTGGTTGTTGTTTTCCTTTTTTTCTTATGGAATGTCGGACTCAGCACATACTGCCATAAAATCCTCTACGAATTCAGATATCACATTCTTTTTATTTTTCAAGTGGATTTTGGACTGCACATGATCGTTGCAAGTATCTTTTCGTTTCCCAGTTGACAGTGTGCTGACAAAATCTATGGAACAGTTGATTGTCTCATTCATAAAAAATCACCTTGGAATCGCTCTGCTGTATATTTTAGTTTCTCTTTGGTGACAGTGTGGCAGCTATGACATTTTCCTTGCCTTCATTCCATGACAAATTAGCCTCACATGCTTATGCACACTTATTCGCAAATCTATTCACACTTGAGCATCATTAGGAAGTGGTTTTCAGCCATGTGCCATCGGGGCCCAACAGCATGCAGTTTTTCATTCCAACCAAACACTGCACCAGGTGATTTCACCGATTCTGATTCTTTCTGTCACAGATTTCCTCTCCGGTTCAATGAAATTAGCTGGTGTAGTGATAGGTTGGAATGAAAACTTGCATACTCTTAGGCCTTGATGGCACTTAGTTAAGAACCACTTAATACTTAATGTTGATGTAATAATGCTCAAGTGTGAAGCCATGTGCTGTTGAGGCCCAAGAGTATGCAGGTGTACAGTAGTCCAAAACAGAAATAAGTGAAAATTTATGATTTGGGAAGGTAAGTAAAGCAAAAGCTGGTCTTAAGTGCTGCTGAGTAAAAGTGTTAAGCTGTGAAGGATGCACTTGTATGGTGCCGGACCAGTAGATAGCCACACAATAAAAAATAGACTTATGTAATAGACTTATAGACTTAGGCAAGGCAAGTTTATTTGTATAGCACATTTCACATGGGCAATTCAATGTTCCTTAACATTTAATAAAAACATAGACCTTAAAAATAATTAAAAAAAAACAATTTATATTGAAATAAAATTTAAATGGAATCAAAATGAGAAAAAAGTAAAGATAAGGATAAAAGTGCAGTTTAGCTAAAGGCAGTAGAGAAAGTATAGGTTTTTAAGCTGGATTTAAATGAGGACAGTGTTGAGGCGAGCCTCGAGTCCTCCAGAAGTTTGTTCCAGCCATGTGTTGCATAGTAGATGAACGCTGGGAACATTTAACAGACCAGCCCCAACTGATCTGAGGGATCTGGGGGTTCATACTTTAAAATCATAGCAATGGCACTCTGCTCACCTAAGGAAACAGTGGTGTAGTTTAATGTACATGCATGTATAGGCTATATACTGATTTTTTCCAGTCCTTGACTTCTGCATAGGAACAATTATAGGACATGGTTACTCATCATTGGTTCAAGGCAAAACAATTAATGTCCAGATGATTTGAGTGAGTCCATAATCACAGTTGACACTACGAATTTCAACAATTAATCATCATTAATAGTGTGATATGGAAATGAGGTATGAGTTTCAAGAAAAATGTGTGTCTGTGTGTTCATGTGCAAAAACAAAGCAAACAAGATAGAAACAACAAAACAAAAATGTAAACATCTCCCAGGCAAGATTTGTAATGTCCAGGTTATGCTCGGACTTGCTGGCTCCTAGGTTTAATGGCTAGTTTATCATATTTCAAGCTACCTATATCCCCCTTTCACAGGCAGCACTCAATTTGAACAACAGGTCCTTTCTCCTCTTCTGAATGGAACTGGAGAAATCTTCACTGATGTAGAAGCCTGGGCCTTTGCATTCCTTGCAGATGAGAGAATGGATAGTCTATCATTAAACCTTAAGAGTCTGGGCCTATCCTACCCTATAAGACCATTTCACTCTCCAGCATTTGTCTTCTCTGATATATTCCAATTCTCCTTGTTCTTGTCATCGATTCCATCCACAATAATACTGCTATCACATCCAATGGTTTTCATCTATAACATCGAATCACATTTGTCACATTCTTTTCTTGATATAGTAATGTCATCCTCTGGCTTTGTAGCAACTTCCTGGACATCACTGATCACTTTGTCCACCCTGTTGTTTACACCATCAAAAATACCTGATTTGAAGTTTCTTTGTTGTTATTGCATCATCGAATGAAGTCCCTCTGCTGCTCCAGCATCTGAGACAGAACACCCCAGTTTCATCCTTCTTGCAGAGACGTTTTCTTAGGAGGCATGGGGAGTCCTAGTTTTTATGTTCTAGCCTACCTGGAAGCAAGCAAAGTGAGCAGGAAAATGCAGGTAATACAGGCAATGCAAATGACGTTAACACAGTGTGTTAGCTATTACATGAGGGGAGACTCACAACCAAAACCTGAGCACAAAGTCCAGCATGTACAGAGATTATTATTAGAGTTACTCCCAAAAGCTCTGGTTGTCAATTGACCTGTGCCAGATTTCCATCAAAACTCCCTGAGTGAAAAATCAAGCTGCCTCCACCTGAATAATTCATTCAAGCCCCATACCAGCTGAACAACTGAGGCCATGATAAAAAAAATCTTTTCAGGTCTGCCATCCAAATCCATGTAGACTCCATTTATATAGGGCAGAGAATTATGTTTTTATATGCAGTAAATAAAGAAAAGACATAAACTCTGCAGTGTTTTAAAGACTCTTAAATATTAGACACAACATATCAGAAACCTTCACACATCTTAAGATCCTTTCCCATTCATTAAAAAAAAACTGATGATCTGGAGCCATAGTGGGAGAACATTTTAGTGGAGCATGCCTGGAATTCTTCTCATTGTTGGAAAGACATCAAATAGTAAATATTGAAGAAAAAATATTCTCTGAGAACATCGCAGTGGGTCCTCAAATTCTTGTGATCTTTTTCTAAAACCAAGTGTGATATAATCTATGACAATATCAAGCACCTTAACAGATTGAAGGGCTTTGATGACTCAAGCCTAATGCTCTTTGAAGATACCGCAAAGATCAAGATACTTCTGGAACAACTATTACAATTAGATGAACAGGCTGCCACGCCTGCTGTGATTTTGATTCATGTGCCGTACCTCAGCCAACTATTTATTTCCTAAATCTTGTGATTTAAACAGATCAATCAGATTTAGTCAGATCACAGGAGGGAAATGTTACCTCCCAGACTCTCTCTCTCTCTCTCTCTCTCTCTCTCTCTCATACACACACACACACACACACACACACCGTTTGCAGTCTGCCTCAAATTTTATTTAGAAAAGAAATTGGTTGTCTTGATGAACTGGCTGATTTAAATACATTGATTGGTGTGGACCATAAATTAAAGTGATTTAATCTCTCCTTATTGAGGGTAATGTAAATCTGTTCCATTATTTCATTCGTGCTGCATGCCAAGTTTGAACAGTCAAAGACATGCCTGGCAATTACTGTACAGTTTATGGGGAATGCTGAGTTATTTTGAGACCGTTGTCCTAATTCTCATTTTCATGCATTTTTTAGTATGTTCTTTGTGTTTAGTGTGTTTTTTGGACAAGTAAGTTAAAAAATACCAGTGTGCACTGTTGATTTCTTTTCAAATGTTTGAATTGTTGCACTAAAGCCTTGTGCAATGTTGATGTTGATACTGCATGACATTGCCTCTCTGTATACTCACAGCTAAGCTGAAAAAGCCTTGCTTTGATATAGATCCTTTTCAAATTGCAAATTGGATAAGACATTGTATATTCAACTTTTTTGTGACATGCTGCTGGTAATTGTGGTAGCGGTGGTGAGGACGGCAAAGACTGAAAGCCATGTGCCTACCAATGGTTATTGATCTTTGGTTATATTTTAGTATTTGATTTTCTACCTAGACCTTATTTTCCCCATCTTGTTCCATTTTACCTATCGATTCTGACCAAAATCTCGTCACCATAGAGCTATTTACATCTTGCTTGCCAGTGTGCACAGCTCTCCAAGACAGTCCTGTAGAGCCACTGGACACTCCAAAAATCAATCCCAAAAGCTACCAAAACAGCACATTGATTGCTTGCTCTGTAATGAGACATGTTGGTAAAAAGAATTATCTAAAGATTATCCAAACTTTCTTGTACAGTGTTGATGCTACTTTGGCCATTGTTTTAGCACTTCCTTGTTTACTCTTTGCCAACTGTCTGCGGCTTCCTATGTACATGTGGCACTGTGTAAAGTAGTGCACAATAAATAGTGAAATTTGTAAGGTCAGGGATAAACTGAAAATTAAATATATAGCCTACATGTCTCATTACAGAGTGAGTGGCAATATGTTGATAAAGACATGCTTTGGGTGCTTTTGGGGTTAATTTTGCCCATTGGCCCTGTACGACTATTGGAGAGCTGTCCATCCAGGCCAGCAAGATGTAAGTAGCTCTGTAGTGAAGCAACTGACAAGATTTTGGTCAGAAGTGATGGGAAAATGGTGGAAAATGTAAGTAAGCTTTCAGATGATTTAGTAATTAGTAATTGCTATCTGCACAGAAAGATAGATGTGCTATGCAACATTTTAATGGTATCCTCCCACCTGTACTTCTACATGTCTTGGACAGCTTCTGTTCAATTTGCCACTCTGAAATGTTTTGGATTTCTTTCCTACAATAGTGAGTATTTTCCTGAGCAGAGGCTATACTCCAGACTCCTATTTACAAAGAAAGCAGCAACCCTTAAAGGAGAATTCATGTTGAACGCAGACCACTGATGAGACCTGCAAGATAAAAAATGGAGAGAGAAAGTGAGAGAGTGCACATATTCACAGGCACAGCGCTCAGGGAGTCAGATCTGATATGAGGCTATAGAACGGGCATCTCAGCTGACTGAATTTAATGGTGTGATACACCTAGCTTCTCAAGTTAAAAAGTGAGATTAAGAGAAGCAGGGCACAAGAGTGAATTGTTTGGAACTTGATATCATAAAAATAATGTAGTCTTTGTCTCATGATCTCTGCTATTCCTCAAAAGGGGGAATATTGCAGCTTGTTTTGTTGGCGTTAATAACATTGAATTTGTAGAATAGGCTCAGGGCAGTAACCTTCACGTAACAGATGAAAAACACTACGAAAGACTTTGTCCGCTTCTGAAGGGGACTAGTGATTTCAATACTTTAATGAGGAGGAATGAACAAAAGGAGTAGAGATGACAAAGGCTGTAGCAAGTAAACATGACCCTATGCTTAAATTCTGCCACTGCCTCTTGGGAATAAACAGAAAAACAGAGACAAAGAGGGTACCCTGCTGCACATCCCTCTTCTCCTGCAAGAGGAAAATGTCAGTATGACATGCCAGCTACTGATGTGCTCTAATGAGAGAATTTTACCCTCTTTCAGAACCAGTCACAGAGGCCCGTCGGTCTCCACTGGGCACCTATGTGGTGGAGGACACGGTCTCCCACCCTGTAAACATACTAATTGGTTATTAGCTGTATTTGCTGTCAACAAAGTGTTTACTAGTAGCAAAGTATAAATTTCTTCTAGTGAGAAAGCAGTAATGGTACAGTATATAACCGTGCTGGGTCATGGTCAGTGTGTAAGACCTACTGTATTCTGTTCCACACTGGTCTTCTACACGAGTTTGTTGAGTGAAAGGGCTTGTGAAATACAGAAGCTTGTGTATATATATGGATGTCAAAGTACGACACACCATGTAAACACAACAGGAGCTTTATCCTCTAACTATAAAATGTAATTGTTTAGATTAGCTATTTATTCTGAATGATTTTGATCAACATTCATTATTATTTATATACCTTTATCCCAAAAACTTCCAGATGCTAGCTACCTGCACAACTTGGAATTTTATTTAGGAAGTGAAGTGTCCTCATTTCATTCAATAAAAAAGCCCCAAAACACACATTGTAGTCAACTACTATGGTTAACACAAAACGGGAAACATTATATTATATATATATAACATTATATAAATACATTTGCCAAGTTCTTGTAAAACCTGTTAATGTTTTCTGGAGTTTGGTTGCAATTATTGACCTAAGGGGGTATGTGCCCTATCAAAAATTAATAATCTAATTAAAATGCCAGGCGGCTTTATTGGCACACACTTTTTTATAATTAACTATCCATATCAAATCTGTGGCCTTCATTTTCCTGGACTGGTAATCCTATTGGTAGACCTATCTTAACAAATGAAAACATGATGAATGCTGTAATGAAATAAACTACGCCCTAGCTAGCCATTGAGCCACTTTTTCAGAACTACAGTGGAATGCCAACACCTAAGGTGATCACTTGTGAATAAGTGCTTAAATGATGCGTATAAAAGATTACATGTGATTGAAGAGTCCATTCATATAAAATTCAATAAAGATCATCTGACATAGATCTTTTACTAGATTGCAGGCAAACAAATCGTAGTAAATACTGTTTAAAACACTATTACTATGCTGTATATTTTATCATTACTTACTTAGGTAGCCTGCTGTTCTTTTCATTTCTGGACATTTTGTCTGTTTTGTTGAAGGGACGTTTTGCATTCAGGTCTGGACACACTCAACAAATTGTGCTGCTTAATTTTATATCTAGAGAGTGCTATTTAAATTTGAAAATGTATTCTGCTGAGCAGGGGCGTAACTCAGAATTATGGGCCCTATGCACAGGAGGTGACTTTGGGCCCCCCTCGACTTTTCCCCCATCCCCACACCACCATTATTCTATCTGTGGCAAACATCTGTGTCTACCCATCCACAACTCAAACACACCGCCAAACATTCATTTACTGATCAATTATCGGACACAAAATGGCTGAGAACATAAACATTGATCTTGGTTTGGACCAACACCTTAAGAAAGGTAAAGGGAATAACTGCTCTAAATGCAGAGCAATATTTGGTGTGGAAGGTGAACGTTTCGGTACAAAGGTTTGGTAAAAGTTTCATTTACTAATTGGCTCCACTGATGCTAGAGGAGATGGGTCCATTGTTGTGGTTATTTCTACCCTCATTTCACTAATGGAGGACCAGAAAAAACATGCGGCCAAGCTCAGGGTAAAGGCACTGCAGCTCAGGGTTGACAGTGACAAGGATATTCTTCAAGGTCAGTGCTCATTCATCTTTGGATGCCCTGAAGCATGGCTGCTAAATGACAAGTGGAGGCAGATGTTGACTTCCTAATTCTACGGGAGGTGACGGTATGGTTGAGGGTGAGGTCTATGCTGCATATAAATAGTAAATACATTTGTTACAATTTAGTAATAATAGATTCAGCGTCACAAATGTAGAATACCTATCGTATGTTGTGCTTGCAAAATCAACAATATATGTCAATTTAACAAGAACTATCAATATCATGTTCAGTAATTACATGCTACTCCAAATGGCCTAATGCAGCTTGGACAGTATTTGTATGAGCATCTAATTTAACTAGGTTCTCAAGTTAGAGCCTAGAGTAACAAGTAACAAGAAGGACAAAATGTGCAAAGTGCATTAGCAGTATAAGAATTTATCAGTTTCACTCATTTCAATTACTATTAATGGCTGAAAGGAGGGGGCTCAAATGGTCAGCCCAAATTTCCAGAGAGCTTTGGAAGGCCTGGAGAGTCCCGATACCTTACCAAAACAGGTGAGCAATCAAAATCTGAAAATCTCTACTTCTATGCATGACATTTGAGTGGGAAAAGTCAAATTAGAGTGAGATAGTCAATTGTTTTAAGTAATATGTTGCCTCCACATTATGATGCTTTTTCTCACCAACAGTAAGAAATCGCTTGCTATTAGTCTACTCTGTTACCTACTACATAGCCTTAGCAAACCCGATGTTACACAGCAGAGGAAAAGACATACAGTATATGCATGAACTACTGGGGTTGTGCTGAATTCTGACAATGTCCAATAAAATTGCTTTTTTTTGCTCTATTTCTCAGGCACCCCTGTGTCAGCTTTAACAGCATCAGCAGATTTAACGTTCCAGAGCTGGCTGACAAAGATACTAAACATGGAGGGCAACTGAAGTGACTGTCAGTCCCAATCGACCGAACAGTAGGCTTGGACTCAGACAAGCTCCAGCAACCAGCCTGAACTGCCTTGATTGGGAGGTGAAGGAAGTTCTTGATAAAGGATAAAACAGAATTATAGGGCACATTTAGTTCAGGAAAACACAAACACACACTCTTTTCAGTGACAAAGCTACATGCACTGGGTTCAGCACAGAACTAATTGATGCAGTAGCAGAACAGTGTGAATTCATATTTTTCATTATGTACAACCAGTATTTCAATGACAACATTCAACACAGACACTACATGTTATTAGTGAAGTCTTTGATGACATTTACAGAGTTTAGCCTCGTTTCCAGGGGGAATCTACATTTACATTTAATGGGTTATTGTGAAGAGGAAAATGGTACTGAAACCAGCCAGCAGCGACTCAAGCCCAGAGTCTGAGACATAATAAGTGAGAGCTCTCCACTGGCAAGTCCACTGGCAAGACCTGGTTTGTTGCATTGCCCCAAACCATCCACCCTGATATGATATCATGTTATCACCATCATTAACATTAGAGCCATTTTTGCCTCTATGTTGTAGAGGATGATGAGCATCATTTTGATGAAGTATTATGTTTTTAATTGTTGTAGATGAAGGAAATGGAGAGGTATGTTTTTTGAGACTGAAGTATTCATGTAGTATTAGGCACATAGAAATCTCCTAATTGCAATGACAAGTCAAATTCTGCATTCATGTCATATTGGAAGAAGCGGCATCAGTGAAAACGTTGACTAATCATTGACTTTTGTTTTAGATTCAAAGATTTCAATGTGTTCAGTGTCCAACATGAGTTACATAGAGACAACATAGTTTCTAAGAAATAATAGAAAAACAAAAGATAAATCTTTAATGGGTGTTCCAATCAGTTTCTATAGACTTTCTGCCAGCACAGTCTTAAACAGAGCTTAAACTAGCTAGCTAGCATCCACAATGCGTTGACGAGGCTACGTCCAAGAGGAAGAGGTATTTTTAAAAGATAAGTAGCTAACTATTCTACATATTTTTGTTTGGTTCTGTCGCTATGCTGGAAAAAAACGTTCACATCAGCTAGGTAGCTGCAGCATTTTAGCCTCTTTACATGAGGACAGTGGCAGTGCTGGCAGATTATGTCAAGGTCTTGCTACTGTAATTGTTTGAAGATGATCCAATCGGTTAGCACTTCCTTATATGTAAGGTGACATCAGTAAATCAGCCTTAGAAGAGAGCATGACCAAATATTAAATCCACGAGTGTCAAGTCAATAGTTGTGTCCTCATGGAGAAAATTCTTTCCATGTTGTCTTGGAGAGAACAAACAAAGAAGCATCCTTACATTTTGAGATGGGCTGTGTGCTTGATGTTGTGCATGCCATTAATTAAGACACATAGCTCTTCATTTTCCCATTCATTTCAACCAGCTCTGTACTATAGACTGTAGCGCTGCTTGATTTGTGTTTCCTGCAATGAATCTTGGTGCTTCCTATTCGTTCTCATTGGCCAAGTCACCATTCAATCCGGCCTCGGTTTTTAAGTAAACTTCCATGATCTTTATCTGTTCTCTGTCCTTGTATTCTTTCATTTTGGAATCGTGTTTTGGTCATTGGATATCACGTAAAGCATGCCATGGAGGACATGAAAAAGTACAAGAATTCAAATTGAGAAAGGGCCCAGGTCCTGACCCACTGAATCAGCAAATAAGATTTGAAAAACTGGTTGTGACAATGATTCAGTGGGACTGGTTCCAGGCAACTAGTGAGTGGGTTATTTCTGGGTAATCCAATCAATATTACAACTCACAAAGCTAGAAACCAGACAACTGAACTTAACTTGTGATGTTATCAAGATGTGCAATCTTGAACTGCTCTGCAGGAAATGCATTGGGAAAGATGCCAAATGTGACTGTGAGAACATGCAGGTGGATGTTCTAGACTACTGTCAAAACTGCTTTGAACGTGAAATGTTTTTCAAACACTTGATATTTTTGAGCTGTCTGCTTCTTTGATATCAAGTTGTAGAAACAGCAGTCTTGAAATTTTTATGCAGCTGATAAGACCTGTTTTTTATAGACTGTATGCTACATCAAGATCTTCTCCTCCCTCTCCGTTGTTGTCAGAATGCATCTACAATGAGCCCCATAAGCATTTTGACTGCACCACAGTGTTTCATGTTTTGGTTCCACACTTTACTTTGGATGCAAAATAACACAATGGCTGAGGTTAAATTGCAGACTGTCTGCTTTAATTTGAGGGTACAGGTGAACAGACAAAGAACTACAGACCTTTTCTTACATGGTTCCCTCGTGTTAAAAAGGCATTTTTAACAGATTAAAATGATATTCAAGTTTCAGTTTGTAGTTAAATTTCTAGTGTGCAGGGACTTCAGTAGATGTCTGGAAACAGAACTTGCATAATAGGGATATTGCATTTTGCTGTATCCCTATGAGAATTCAGTTGTGGTGCAACTCATCTCAAGGCAAGGCAAAGTGCAAGAGTAAACTGTAATCTGGCAATATGCCCAGTAGTCTGGCAGCATGCAGGCTTAATATAAAGCTGTCAAGAAATAGTGTCACTATTTGAACTAATGAAGACGGCCCTTGACACCCTTCCTTGGTTTCTCCCCACCACCACCACCCACCCCCCTTCAAAACAGCTATTGATTGGCCATTTTATAGTGGTATTTTGCAGACAGTAATGCTTTCAGTGCTCTTGCCATATGCAAATAATACTGAAATAGTTGAAGGGGCCAACTGCTTACTTCTTCACTGCTTCTTCTTTTCCAGCACAATAGTGCCTAGAGTGAGGGAAGTCAGCAGGTAAAAAGATTTAGGCCTAAATCTTGGATGGCCTAAAGCATGGGAGAGATTTGTCTCAAAGGTGTCCAAAACAATAATGGTTTGCTTTTGGAATTCAAGACATTTCCCTCTCAACAGCACTAGGAGATGAATACAGAGGACTTGAATGAAATCAGCCTCTCTTCTCTACCATTGTGATATGGCCAGCAGACAGCTCTAACTGACTCGCCCTGCTGTGCACACGATGAGAGCACACTTACTGCTGCTCTCCACAAGCCTGAAGTGCTGCTGAGAAGCTTAGGAACTAATTGTCTTATCTACACATACACACACACACACACACACACACACAAACAGCTACTTTTTGCCTTGGGTAACTAAGGTTAGTTGACTAAACGTGTCCTCACTAGGAACCCACCCCTGTAACACCAAGTGGACAGCATACCACCTGAACTGACATACAACTTGGTGGAAAGCAGCATGGTCCATTGTGGTTAGAAAAATTGTTAAAGTTGTTTTCCTAACATAATAATTGTGTGAAACTCATTACAGGAAGATTGTGGTAACATGCCTGTCAAAGGTTTGTGTGCACCTTTGGAACAACACACTGAATAGACTAAGCCTGTATAATTTTCCATGGTTACCATGTCCACAAAACTCCAACCTCTGCCCCAACCACTGCTTTAGAGATTCACTCCTGAGGAAATCATCTCTGTAGGCCTAATTACTCACCAGCACAGCCAGTCAAATGAATGAGCCTTCAGGCACATTTTCTGGGATTGAAAGACTCTTCAGAACTTGTATCCCCTCCTTAGTCTATGTTCTCTCATCAAGAACTGAGACACATTCCCTCTGCTTCAAAGCAGTGAAACTTTTGCGGCTGCGTTTTGAATTTGTTGAGGAGTTTAGGTAACACAGCCTCAGGCACTGACAGCTGACATCACTGAGCATTGTACTCTGAACTCTGATGTTGGTTCACTTGTTGGTTTGGTATTCTTTCATGGAGGATTGATATACCACACTTTAATATACCACTTTTACACTGTGGTGCTTACTGTAACATGTCCTAGCAATTAAAGTGTGTGCAAGATTTGATGAAATTACCATGTTAAGAGACTTTTTTGCAATTCATGTTACTTCTGCTTTTATCACAACTTTGCGTCATTGGAATTATAGTTGTTTGCTTCCTGGCAAACTCTTATGCTTGTTACATCTGTGCACTCCACTTAAGTGCGTGAGATATGTATCTTCGGCATTATTTTTTGCATTTTTTGGTTGTAGTATTGTAGTATATTTAGAATATGATAGCTATATAAACAGTTTTATATACATATTTTGTGATGGTTGGTAAACCAGCTTAGAGGTGCATTACCGACACCAAAGGCAGCATGTCCAGGCGTGTTCATCACTTTTAAGTGTCCTCTGGAAACACTTCCGTTATCGTTTGGTGTAATTGCAGCGCATTTCTGTATTGTGTTGTGTTGTCTAAATATGTTGTGTTGTCTTAATGTGTTGTGTTGTCTGTATTGTGTTGTGTTGTCTGTATTGTGTTGTGTTGTCTTAATGTGTTGTGTTGTCTGTATTGTGTTGTGTTGTCTTAATGTGTTGTGTTGTCTGTATGTGTTGTGTTGTCTTAATGTGTTGTGTCGTCTGTATTGTGTTGTGTTGTCTTAATGTGTTGTGTTGTCTTAATGTGTTGTGTTGTCTGTATTGTGTTGTGTTGTCTTAATGTGTTGTGTTGTCTTAATGTGTTGTGTTGTCTTATTGTGTTGTGTTGTCTGTATTGTGTTGTGTTGTTTTAATGTGTTGTGTTGTCTGTATTGTGTTGTGTTGTCTTAATGTGTTGTGTTGTCTTATTGTGTTGTGTTGTCTTAATGTGTTGTGTTGTCTGTATTGTGTTGTGTTGTCTTAATGTGTTGTGTTGTCTTAATGTGTTGTG